>RCUC01151619.1:0-118593 GCA_003697995.1 Taxidea taxus jeffersonii | reverse complement strand
AACTATAAAGTACTCATGAAAGAAATTGAGGAAGACACAAAGAAATGGAAAAATGTTCCATGCTCATGGATTGGAAGAATAAATATTGTGAAAATGTCTATGCTACCTAAAGCTATCTACACATTTAATGCAATGCCTATCCAAATCCCATCCAATTTTTTCAAAGAAATGGAACAAATAATCCTAAAATTTATATGGAACCAGAAAAGACCTCGAATAGCCAAAAGAATATTGAAAAAGAAAGCCAAAGTTGGTGGCATCACAATTCCAGACTTCAAGCTCTACTACAAAGCTGTCATCATCAAGACAGTATGGTACTGGCACAAAAACAGACACATAGATCAATGGAACAGAATAGAGAGCCCAGAAATAGACCCTCAACTCTATGGTCAACTAATGTTCGACAAAGCAGGAAAGAATATCCAATGAAAAAAAGACAACCTCTTCAACAAATGGTGTTGGGAAAATTGGACAGCCGCATGCAGAAAAATGAAATTGGACCATTTCCTTACACCACACACGAAAATAGACTCAAAATGGATGAAGGACCTCAACGTGAGAAAGGAATCCATCAAAATCCTTGAGGAGAACACAGGCAGCAACCTCTTCGACCTCAGCCACAGCAATTTCTTCCTAGGAACAACGCCAAAGGCAAGGGAAAAAATGAACTATTGGGACTTCACCAAGATCAAAAGCTTTTGCACAGCAAAGGAAACAGTCAACAAAACCAAAAGACAACTGACAGAGTGGGAAAAGATATTTGCAAACGACATATCAGATAAAGGGCTAGTATCCAAAATCTATAAAGAGCTTAGCAAACTCAACACCCAAAGAACAAATAATCCAATCAAGAAATGGGCAGAGGACATGAACAGACATTTCTGCAAAGAAGACATCCAGATGGCCAACAGACACATGAAAAAGTGCTCCACGTCACTGGGCATCAGGGAAATACAAATCAAAACCACAATGAGATACCACCTCACACCAGTCAGAATGGCTAAAATGAACAAGTCAGGAAATGACAGATGCTGGCGAGGATGTGGAGAAAGGGGAACCCTCCTACACTGTTGGTGGGAATGCAAGCTGGTGCAACCACTCTGGAAAACAGCATGGAGGTTCCTCAAAAAATTGAAAATAGAGCTACCTTATGACCTAGCAATTGCACTACTGGGTATTTACCCTAAAGCTACAAACGTAGTGATCCAAAGGGGCACGTGTACCCGAATGTTTATAGCAGCAATGTCCACAATAGCCAAGTTATGGAAAGAACCTAGATGTCCATCAACAGATGAATGGATAAAGAAGAGGCGGTATTATATAAAATGGAATACTATGCAGCCATCAAAAGAAATGAAATCTTACCATTTGCGACGACATGGATGGAACTAGAGCGTATTATGCTTAGCGAAATAAGTCAACTGGAGAAAGACAACTATCACATGATCTCCCTGATATGAGGAAGTGGAGATGCAACGGGGGTGGGGGTTAAGGTGGTAGGAAAAGAAAAAATGAAACAAGATGGGATCGGGAGGGAGACAAACCAAAAGAGACTCTTAATGTCATAAAACAAACTGAGGGGGGTGGGGGGAAGAGGGGTTGGGAGAGGGGGGTGGGGTTACATTATATGTTTAAATAAAAAAAGCTTAAATTAAAAAAAAGATATATGCCTTTGAAACTTGATTAGAAATAGAGATATTAGGGAGGCAACTTAAAACATTTCTTTGTGTGGACAGAGAGATGATAAAACAATTAATATTTGCCTGAGCATAGCTATGGAAGAGTATCACCCCATTAGTTTTAGGAAAGCTGGAAGTCACATCATTACCTCGTAGCTGCCATGCCAACACGGGGCTGGCCTTAATGAGCACCACTGCTACTGACTTGGATTTCAGCAGCCCCTCATGTCCTTTTTCCTATCTCATCTCAAAATAACTGACCATAGTATGTTTCAATTAGAAAAACCTTCAATGATCTTATTACCTACTCATTTTCTGCAATAAAAATAGCCAGAAATTTATGGAAAAGAATAATAGGTTTTCATATAGTATTCCCAGTGTATCTAAAAAGAAAGTTCTCGAATATTTTGGATGCTAAGGACTTGTCTACTGTTTTCATACAAAAGGAATAAAGGTGAGAGTTTTTGCCTCCAAGAACTTGACAGAAACTTATCCCCTTTTCCTTCTTCTGGAGCAGTTCTTCCTTCAATGTCTATTCAACACAACAAAATTACTGATTTACAAACTATTTAACTACATTGTGGGGTATTCTCAATAAATAAGTTAGGTATCTACCTGATAAACAGTATCTCATTATTATATTCCGTCTGATGAAGTTCAACTCATTCATTTAGGCTCTTAACTGTTTTTGCTCTGGGTTTCAATCTCTGGTCTGCTATAACTCCCACCAATCCACATACTTATTTGTTCTTGATGGCTCAATCTTTACTTCCTTCCCAACTTGATATTGCTTGTTCTGTTATTCAGACCCTGACTTGTTGGTTCTATCTACTTTGTTTCCAAGTCAAGATCTTTCTGTTTAAGTTGGTTACAAATTACTTTTGCCTTCATATTGAACTGTAGGTTTGTGCAATCCCTAAGGAGTTACATACTCTCCATCTCTCTATTCTCTATATTGTCTCCAATTTGAAAACTCAAATGCCTACAGAGACCCAGCAGGTGTCATAAACAAAAAAAAGTGATCCATGTATAAGGCAACAGAAGTCCAAGAGAGAACAGAGAGAAAATATCTCCTGCACATCACTATCCATTCTTGTAGGGCAAGCATGAAAGCAACTTCCACTGGCTATCTGGATTAGAATGCCACCTATCCACAGAAGCTGTCTGGGAATGTTCCCTGCTCAGCGCCTTTACAGGACTTTATAGTCTCCAGTGCAATGCAAAAACCCCATGTTTTACTGGATCCAGCTAGCTCATTTTCAGGAAACCTAGATTAAGCACCTGGGGTAATTTTTGGACAATCTTTTTCCTTATATTATACCAGAGGAGTTCCACCTTCTTTCACTATAATTGCCCCCTTGAAAAGCAAATTCCCCTGTCCTATACAAACGTAGAGACATTTGGAATCTTACACATCCAAATCTGTTAATAAGAGCTAGGAAGCCAAGATAATTAAAATATACACTCAACCTCCAAACTTCACTGATGATTTGAAAACTTTCCTTTTTGCTAAACATGCTAAACATCCTATAGGCAACTTTACAGATCTAAGTTTTAGTTTTGATGTCCATATGTCTGCCTCGGAAATGGTAAAGTGTGATGGAGTGACTCAAAGGCAGAGGGAGCCATAACGGCACCTGACTGACAGATAAACACAGCACATAGAGGCAGCACCTAGAGTGCTCCCCTAGGAAAATATTCAGGACCTTAAAAAGGCAGTGGAGACATTCTTCCAACAGAAGTATATGGTTCTAGCTTCGTTTTTTGTTTTGTTTTGTTGTTTGTTTGTTTGTTTGTTTGTTTTTGGATAGGAGATATCATGGTGCTTAAACTCAAAAAAATCCAAAGATCATTTCTGTATTGTTTTGTCTGTCCTGAGATGATATCAAAGTAGGGTCTGGGCAAGGTCCTGATGTGACTCAAGTATACTCTTGTCCTGAGCCTGCTTTGTGGAACTATTGAGCTCTGGACCAATTTTTCAGACCAATTTGTTCTTCAGCTTCACACACATCTGTCCCTCAACAGCCTCCTGCTCTATCCTGGAACCCTCCAGAGGGTATGGTACTCAGCTCTCTGCCAGGACCAGAAACTCTTCACATAGGTTACTGTTCTTCAGATTATTGTGCATCAGAGTCCTGGTGAGGGGTAAGTGATGGTAAATGTGCATTGGTTGGCTGATTTTTCTTAGACTCATCTTATCAGTTAAGGATCCAAGAGAAAACAAATGGCATAATGGAATTCTATTAACTTAGGGTAACTTGATGAGAGCCTAATAAGAGACTTTTTTTTTTTTTTTTTTTTTTTTTTACAAAATATGGTCAGGATATAGGGAAACCAGAAGGGATAGTGCAGGACCCTGAGGCTAAGAAGGGGGAGAAGAATTTACCGCCCTAGGCCTAAAAGCAGATGAAGAGAGAGAGAGAGCACCTGTTCAAATTGGAAGGACAGAGCTAAGAAATGAGAGTCACCTGTAAAAAGCTGAGACTTTAGATGGAGGGACCCACCAAATCTCATAGGAAAGAGCCAGGGAAATATATATTGTGGCTTCACTTTCTCCTATGCCTCTCCTCCTTCCTTCTGGCCTCTTGCTACTGACTGGCAAAAAGATCTGACTCAGATCTTTTGCTACTGCTTGGCAAAATCCAGTGTTCACTCTTGAGTCCAGAAGACAAGAGCAGAGCATATTGGAGAATGGCAAAGAGTGAATATGGAGAGGCAAGGGAAGATACCCAACATACTCACCCACTAAGCAGGGGGAACGGAAGTGATGTAATCATGAAGGGTCAGTGAGGACCAATAAAACAAGGCTGAAATTATAATGTCCAAAGTGCTTCAGGGCATTGACAGTAAAATCAAAACCGCCAGAGAAAACGGAACCCTACATGGCCTGCTTAGGCTTTCTCCATAGGAAAGTAGAGGTCTCCATCCCTTCTGCCTCTGCCATATAACCCCTTCAAATGGTACTGAGCACTTTCAGTATTATCTGAATCACATCAGTCAGCACACATTAGTGACAGGTGTTGGATGGTACTTGGCTGTAAGAGGAATATCCACAGGGAGTTGATTTATTCACATTTGATGACAGAAAAAGAAAATCAGGTGCACAATGTGTGACTTTGTGACTATGGACAGTGATACATATTCTAACTTCTCTGTTTCTGACATTCTTTTTCACCTATTGTGCAATCACTTACGAGTATTAATCAGTTTCACAACTTTATTCTTACATGATTGTTGAGTTTTCTAATTCTGAGGATTCTGGTCATTTTCAAGACATTTTTCCTTTCTTTTATTCTTTCTCTCCTCTACTTCTGGTGTTAAAAAGAAATGTTTCCTAAGTTTCTATCTTCAGAGAAAATAGTGGGGGACGGAGCTGCCTGAGCTTGGAAATTCTCAGAGCTTTCATTTTCCATCTCATAACACCTCTCTTGCCTAACCTCTCAGAGTTCTCAGAAATAAAATGACATAATGGATGAGGAACAATATTTTTAAACATGCTTTACTCATGTCTCTTTATACAGGTTTCTGTACTTTCCCACTACTTTCTTCAGGGAATTGGTTGATTCCTAGTTC
This sequence comes from Taxidea taxus jeffersonii, assembly GCA_003697995.1. Taxonomy (NCBI): domain Eukaryota; kingdom Metazoa; phylum Chordata; class Mammalia; order Carnivora; family Mustelidae; genus Taxidea; species Taxidea taxus. The sequence continues at coordinate 113,341 of RCUC01151619.1, read as the reverse complement.
AGTTTTATTTGTATGTGGAGAACTTCTTTTATTATCTTCTCTATTTTCATTCTAATAAACAGAAAGACCTATAAACATAAGCACATGTACAAATACACATTCACAGACCAACAATAAGCAGCCATTTCTATTTTCATTTCACTTCATTCATTTCTGAATGTTCATGTTTGAAAGTTATTGGAAACAAAAAATGAATTCACATCTAGAAGCACTGGTGAGAAATAATGGTCACTGCCACCCTTAGGAGGAAAAAATAATATAATGTGGCAAAAAATTCTCCTTAGTAATGTTTTCTTTGTATTATTTTATTAAATGGTATAACCATTTTAGGGGATATGAAGGTTAATTTTCCACAATGCCCATTTTAAAATATAAATTATTTTGAAATGTACAATTTTACTGTCTATATTAGCTGTATAGTAATAGAAGAGAGAACCACACATTGGGTTTACATTAATGATTGTAAACTACAGGATCATTATATGGTTTACTTACACAAACTTTCATTGAAGATTGGTATTTATATTTTTATGCCCGACATAAACACCTGAATCTTGACTGCAGTGGCAAAGTCCATCTTCTAAGGTCAGAAATTTCTCTACATGGTAATATTTAGAGAGGTTCTTTAACTGGAACTCTTAAGAGTCCACATCATCATTGAACACACTCTGAAGAGAGAACTATATTTAGTGTCCTCTACATTCAACACTGGCATAAATTTTATATAAAGTGATGTTTTCATGTCAAATTCCAGTATCTCCTCATGAGGGATAGACAAATACCCACTCAGTATATGTAAGAGCATAGTCACTTTTCTGAACAAATAAGGATTCCTTTTCACATAAGCAGTATCGATCTTCCTCCTTGTCTCTACAGAGTCTGTCCTAGGATATTGTCTTTTTACATCATTACCACCTAGAATAAATTTTCAATCTTTTCTATACACTTCCTCAAAGCTCTTTTTCCGTAAAGAAACTTTGTGACTTTGTTATTAAAAAGGTATTACTTTCTGCCATGACATCTAAAATGTGTGGTTCTTATGACTCATTACACTGAAAATGACTACCCTTTTTGTGATACCCAGATGTTGTCTTTCTTTCTCCACTCTGAATATTTTGTGTGCTAACTTACTTGAAAATTTCATGTTCTACTTGAAATTTTATATTCTATTGTAACATCTAATTAAAAATTGATCTCCATCTCACCTTCATCTTTACCCAATTGGTCAAAATTATGAATACTGAAGTATGTCTTACATTTGACACACAAACTCTTCTGTACTATTTGAGGGAAGTATTAGAATTTAAATTTTATATATTTAACAACATATACATTGAATTGATAAATATGTGGAATAAAGGCCTCTTCTGCTTTCAAGGCACAGATTTCCCATTGATCATGATATTTTTTTCCTGTTAGACCCAAATATCAACCGATCAGAATTATAAGATGAGACCCACCTACAACCCAGATATAATGGAAACACTACCTGCCTTGAGAATATTACATTTGTGACAAGGTATAACAAAAAGATATTCCATGTTACTATACATAGTGTCATGAGGAAAACAATTAATTTGAAATAAAAATATGGGGAAGGATAATAGGAGGAAAAAGATTCACTTCTATTACCCCCAGTGGATCTGCTAAGTAAGAAGATCACTTACTTCAAGCTAAAAGTACTATGTTAATTCATTATAATGAACCACCAATTTGACCTAAAATTGTTTTAACATGACTAAGAAAATATGGCTCATTACTCATTATGCCCAACACTTAACATAGTACTTCACAGTGCATTTGTCAGTCATTATTTCTGAGGTAATCTGTCTTTCTGTTTCTCTAATGACCACCTGTGGTCAACTGTAAACCTCTCCTCCAGTCTACTTCTGATTAAATTATGACTTCTCCCAGAATTTAGAAACTCAAAGATTCAGGAGTTCGAAGTTGGACCAGATATCTGTTGTGTCATAATTTACCTTCCTGAAGCTTTTAAAGAATAAAAGGGAGGCATATTTTTATTTTAAAAATTATTGACTGCTTCATTAAATTAACAACATATGAAGTTTTTGCCACCATTTATGCCTCGTTAAATGAAGTAGCTTATGACAAAGTGATGACATTACCAAAAACATCTAGAGGACAAAGATAAAATACAAAAATTATCTATGCAAGGCTGTCAGTGACCTGCCAGAACAGGAAAAAAAATTTAGATTTGGGATAGAAAGGAATTTCAAAAACATTAACTGATATCCTGAGGTCTACTTTTCTACTTGATCTTAAAAGTAAGATCCCAAATGATCAGTTAGTTGCATCCAAGAAAAGTAATTTTAATAAAATTGATAGGAATATAAAAGAATCTAGCATCCATCTTGGTAAAATTCAAATTGCCTGGCATTCAAACAAATGAAAATTATAAACCTACAAGTAGCTCAACTGCACAAATAACTAAAAAAGTAAAACAATGGAAAAATACTAACATTAATCAAAGAACACAGGGATGGCTTTATTAATATCAAGCAAAGGAAAGTATAGCTCAAGGAATATTACCAGGAATAGAAGAGGAGGTCATTTCATAATGATAAAGAATTTGATTCGGTAAAAGATAACAACTGTAAACATTTACATATCTCATAGCAAAAACTAATAGAATAAGGAGAAATAGAAAAATCCACAATTATAATTATAGATATCAATAACCCTGTCTTAATAATTAGTAGAACAAGCTGACTAAAATCAGTACAATGTAAAAGACTTGAAAGATTCTATCACCCAGCTTGACTTTATTAGAACACCCCACCCAACAACAGCTTAAAACACATTATTCTCAAGAGCACATGAAATATATTCCAAATAGGCCGTGTTCTGGGCCATTAAACATGTTCCAAAAACTTTCAAGGATTCATCTATATTCTATAACTACTACAATGAAATTAAACTGAAAATTAGTACTAGAAAGAACACTGAAAAATCCCCAAATATTGTAAATGAAAAAATGTCTCATGGGTCAATGAGAAATCAAATTTAAAAGTAATTCTGCAGTCAAATGCTCTACCACTGAGCTATACCCCCACACCTTAAAAGTAATTCTGAACTGAATGAAAACAAAACATATCACAATTTATGGGCTATCACAAAAACAGTACTTAGGGAATATATAGAAAAGTTTCAAAACAATGACCACAACTTGTACTATAGGAAATTAGAAAAAAGATGAGCAAATAAAATACAAAGTTAGTAAAAGAAAGAAAAAAAAGAAAAATGGAAATCAATAAAATAGAAAATGTAAAAATTATATAAGTAATAAATGGAAGCAAAATCTGGTTCTTTAAGAATATAAATGTTTATAAACATCTATAAAGTCTAATTAGGATTTAGCCTAATTAGACACAAGAAGTAAGTGATATTTACAAGTTTTGTAGATTTTTTTTTTTAAAAGTAAATACTAAGAAAACCTTGTCAGTAAATTCACCAAATTAGATGAAGTGGACAAGTTCCTTGACAATACAAACTACCAAAGCTCACTTACAAATAAATAAACAACCTAAGTAGCGCTATACCTAGAAAAGAAATTCAATTTGTAATTTAAAGTCTTCCTATAAAGGAAAATCTAGGCCCAGTTGACCTTGATGGTGAAGTCTAACAAATATTTAAGAAATAAATAATATCCATTCTATGCAAACCCTTTGGTAAACTCAAGGAGGAAGAATATTTCCCTACTCATTTTTTTTAAAGGTTATTTACTCATTTGTCAGAGACAGGCAGGCAGAGGCGGAAGCAGGCTCCCTAATGAGAAGGGGCCCAATGTGGAACTTGATCCCAGGACCCTGGGATCATGACCTGAGCCAAAGGCAGACACTTAACCAACTGAGCAACCCAGGAGGCCTATTCCCTACTCATTTTAAGAGGCCAGATTTACCCTGACAATCAAGAGTAGATCTAAACAAATCTAAACAAAAAGTAAAATGAGTTGTATAACATATGAAAATAACAGTACATCAGACCAAGTGTCATTTATCTATAGAATGAAGAATTGGTTTAACGTTCAAAAATCAGTTAATGTAATTCATCATATTAACTAAAAGAGAAAAAACATAGATCGTCCCAATGGAAAATACAGTCATAATAAAAATCCCCAGCAGCTAGGAATAGAAGGGAATTTATTTAATCTGGTAAGAGGTAGCTAAGAAAGCCTTGCAGCTAACATCACACTTGATGCTTTTTATCCCAAGATCAGGAATAAGACAAGGATGCCTATCTCTTGCCACTGTATTCAACACTATGCAGGGGATTATGGCCACTCCAACAACCGGAAAATAGAAATAAAGGGGATCCATACTGGAAAAGAAAAACTAAGATGTTATTTATTCACAGATGACATGATCGATCTATGTTGAAAATCTGGCAAGGATGGAGAAAAAGGAAAAATTTCATTTATTGCTAGTAAAAATATAAAATAAAAGTTTCTTTGAAAGTTTCTCTAAATGTTAAAAATAAACTTACCTATTATTCAGCATTTCCATTTCTAGGTATCTACCCAGGAAAAATGTAAGCATATGTCCAAAGACTTGCACACATATATGCATAGTAGCAATATACATAACAACGCCAAATGAGAAGCAATCCAGTATTCATTAACTAGTGAATGGAAAAAAAACAAAATGTATATCCCTACAGTGGAATACTACTCATCAGTAAAAGCAAACTATTGATATATATAACATGGATAAACCTCAAAATATTACACCAAATGAAGGGGGCTGCACATAAAATACTACACATTGTATGGCTCCATTTATATGAAATGTCTAGAAAAGGCAAATTGACAGAAAAATTAGTAGTTTCCTGGGGAGAAGGGTGGGAGCCATGATTAACTACAAATAGCCATGAGGAAACTTCTTGGAGGGATAGAAATCGTCTAAAATTGCATCAGGGTGATGGGTGTACAACTCTGTAAGTTTATGAAAAATTACTGAATTACATCATTATAATGAGTGAATTTTATGGTATATAAATTACATCTTAATAAAACTGGTTTTATTTGAAGCCAAAAACCTACAAAGGTTAGGAGTAGGAGCTTTAGATGAAATAGGCTTGACAGAGTATTTATAATTGTTAATGCTAGGTGACAGGCAGTGGGGGTCCATCGTACTATTCCTTTTACTTTTCTCTACACTTGAAAATTTTCAGACAAAAAAGTAAATGATTAATATTTTGGTCTCTTGTGCAACTTATTTTATAGTGTCTGAGTGATATGTTATTAGCATAAACTATATCTACCCCTAAGTACCCACATTCATTTTTAACCAGTAACTATGTTGACTTAAACTTCCTAATATTTCCTATTTTGGTCATTTATCATTCTTAATAAGTCTAGAGAGCAGCTTTCAACTTAATTTCTCACTTCAATTATAAATGAGCTAAATGCCTGATTTTCATGCATTTCCACATTTCAACAATCTTACTCAATATACTACAAGATTACTGAGGACTTGGGCATTGGACACTCTGTGCCAATGCCAAGGGAATGGAAACAAAGAAACTGTTTTTCATATTGATTCCAAGCTTTCTTCTTACTCTCATTAACTAGGAATTGTCTATGAAGTTATAACATACATTAAAGTAGTTTTTAAGTTTTTTCCATAAAGAATTATGAACAATTGGTGCTACGTTGGGAGTTTTGAAGAAGTACCTGGTTTCTCTCTCAGTTCTGCCACCAACACATAGTGTGTTCTTGAACAAATAGTAATCTAACTTCTCTTTATCTGAGTTGTCTCCAGTATTAGACCACAATTCTTCGACCCTATTCCTCTTGCCTTAGAGAATGAATCCTAATCAATTTTTCTGGAGCTATGACATTCATATCCAGGCTAAGCATCACCTCGTTTCTGAAGTCCTCCATGCTTTTTTCTGCAGTTAGATTTACTCATTCCTTCTGATTTTTAATATGACTTTGATTAATATTCATTTTCAAATTTATCACACTGTGATTTGTATTATGAGAAGATGATTTCATGCCTGTCTCTCCAGTGAGGGTATGAACTCTTTGAAATACATGACTTTGGACAAAACACATTCTGTTTATCTTTGAATCCCGGAAGTTAGTTTAGTGATTTCTCCAAAATAATAATAATAATTATTATTATTATCTCCTCTCAAAATGTTTGTTGAATTGAATTGGAGTTCATCTTGTCCAATGTTTACATTTGACGGATAAAGAAACTCAAGCCTAGAGTAGGCAGTATTTCTTCACCTTTTCCACATCATGGCACAAACAGAAAATATTAACATTCGTGCTGTATGCTAAGGTAATTTAAACGAGGCTGCTCCAAGAAGAAACTATTTCCGTAGAAGCTACAGCAGCCCCAAGCATCTTTGGACACTTAAAAGGCAAACAGATCATTATCTCAACCTGGTTATAACCCATTTACAAGATACCTATGTGCCACAGTGTAGCAAGAGGAATGGAGGTTCTGGTTATCAGTCTCAAGGTCATCCAGCTTCCTAGCTTCAAATACTTTCCAGGCTCAGTTGTAGTTAAATATGCAATTAAATCTGGATAGCATTAAATGTACCACTGAATAGAACACTTTCTTTTTCATTCGGTTGGTGGCCAACTCCTCCAGGCTTATTTCTATATAACACCCTGTGAATAAAAATCTTCTTAAGCTATGCTCTCCAAAACACAAGTAGGATATTTTTGAGTAAATATTTAGTTTTATTTTCTGTATCCCTAGATGCAATGCTTCTATCCCTCCTAGTTTCAGATCACAGGCATTTCCTTCATTAAAAAAGGTAATAATAAATAAAAATGATCTTTATGGGTGTGTTACATAAAGATGAATATAGTCCAGGCTGGATTCATTTTTATACATTCATTATTACAATATATTTTTTGTTACATTAAAAGAAACTATAAATAAAATATTTTCTTAAGCCCTAGGCACTGTGGCTAATGGAAAGCTTGGCTCTGCCTAATCCATTAATGATTTCAGGCTTTGAAGCTCACCCACATGGGGACCCTTTAGTTAACCATCCCATGGGCTAAATTTCTAGATGTCTCCAGCGGCAGAACAATTGGTCTTAGCAATGATTAAATAGGTAGCAGAACTGAACTTACACGCAAGTACTGAAAATAATACATTCTAATAATCCCTACTTTGGGGCTATTAATTGTCCTTGGGCAAGTTCATTGAACTAAGCTTAATTACCTTTGTTTGTTCAGTTAAAAATAACTCATGGGAGGCTAAATTGGAATACTTTGAATCATTACATAAGATTTCATATTGTGAATAAAGTTGCCTACCTGATTGCTATTGCTAACTGACATCTGTCACAGAAACTGAATACGAAATCTGAATTTACAGGCTGCACAGAATCTGATCTCTCGTGCTCCTAGTTCCCAATTATTTTCAACTGGAAAAGGTCCTCATGTTTTCCAGACAGCAAGTGGCACTGAATTAGTGTAAGGCATGGCAGATCAAGAGGAACAGAGTAAGTGGATTAGTTCCTTGTTCTTAGTTGCATCATGAAGATAGAAAGCCCTTCCTTGCTTTTTCCTTTCCCATGGATTTTATTCAGAACTCTTTCTCATCAGCATGCCCAGGTTAAAAACTGATTTTCTTACCTTCACTCAAATTCCCTTCTGCAATGTATTTCCAGGTGGGCTCAGATCTGATCAAATACTAAAAGTCTAGGCCCCATAACTCTTACATTCTTTGACATGCATAATAGGGCCAGAACTACTGCTGCTAGTCTCATAAACCGCTTACCCCCACAAGGAATCTGATGATTGCTAGATTTTATGCCAGAAAAACGGAAGGATCTTACACCAGCATTTATCTCATTTATTTCAATGAATGAGCTGCTTTCCTCAAAGAATTCAGCACCTCTTCACTGTTGGCATTTCAGATCAGGTGGTGACTACCAGAGAGTGCTTTCTCCCTTCAGACTCCACAGGAATTCTGTGTTTATTTCCTTTATAATGGCTCCCAGAAATTGTTTGGACAACACTTCTGCATTCGCATATGAAATTGGGACTGCAATCTCCTCTCAGTCTCGGCACCTGGGAGTGGGAGTGTGGGGTAGAATTGGTAATAAGAGAAGCAGCTATTGTATCTGTTAATTTTAATTTATTCATTCAAAACATATTTATTGAAGGGCAACTGGGTGGCTCAGTGGGTTAAGCTTCTGCCTTCAGCCCAGGTCATGATCTCAGCGTCCTGGGATCGAGCCCCATATTGGGCTCTCCTCAGCGGGGAGCCTGCTTCCCCATCTCTCTCTGCCTGCATCTCTGCCTATTTGTGATTTCTCTCCCTCTGTCAAATAAATAAATAAAATCTAAAAAAACCAAACAAACCATATTTATTGAATGCTTACAAATACCAATCTGAGGATACCAATACACAAACAGGAAAGACAGTTTCTATTCTAAGAGAGTTCACATAATCTGAGGGAAGAGACAATAAGAAATAACCCTTATACTGGAAAGAGATAAATGCTATGATTAAAATAATTAGAAAAAGATCTGTGCACGCTCTACAATAGAGAAATGTCAAGTTGGTGACAGCTTATGGCTAATACCAGATAAATTCAGATTATTTCCTTATTTGGGCTTAATATGTTACTCCTACTTGATGGTTACTATAGGTGGTAGGTACTATTCTCTGATTCCTGCTCTGATTTCAATCTTGTTTAATATCATTTAAGTTAGGGCACCTGGGTGGCTCAGTTGATTAAGCGGCTGCCTTAGGTCATGATCCTGGAGTCCCAGGATCGAGTCCCACCCACATCAGGCTCCCTGCTCAGCAGGAAGTTTGCTTCTCCCACTGACCTCTCTCCTCTCATGCTCTCTCTCTCTCTCATTCTCTCTCTTTCTCAAATAAATAAACAAAATCTTTAAAAAAAAATCATCTAAGTTGATGTGTCCTATTTTCTGCTCATTTTAAAACACATCTTTCCCCAACACCATTTTCTTATATTCCTCTCAAACTTTCCACCAAAGAGGTAAACTTTAGTTCAGTTTAAAAGTTAAACAGAAAAAAAAAATGTATATTTTAAAAACACATAGACAAGGTATTGTATTAGTTCTCCACGATTGCTGTAACAAATTACAACAAACTTAGTGGCTTAAAACAACAGCAATTTATTCTCTTACAATTCTGGAGGCCAGAAATCTGAAAGCGAATTCACTGCACTAAAGTAAAGGTGTCAACAGGGTTATGTTCCTTCTGGGGGCTCTAAGGGAAAATTCATTCCCTTGCCTTTTCCAGCTACTGAAGGCCACTTATGAGTCTTGGTTTATGGCCTCCATCTCTGTCTTCAAAGTTCATCAATCCAACCCCTTTCTGATGTTATATGGCCTTCTTTCTCTCTGTTTCTCCTACATCCTCCTTATGAGAACACTTGTGATTACATGGGTCCACCTGGGAAATCCATGATAATCTCAAAACTCTTAGCTGCAACTACAAAATTCCCTTTGCTATATAAGGCAATATTCATAGGTCCCAGGAATGAAGTGGTAGACATATTTGGGGGGCCATTATTCAGCCTACTGTAGTTATTGCAAGCCCAAGGAATTCATGAAAAGCATCCAGAGCTTATTTCTGGGCAGCACATTCTATACTGCCACCATATATTCGCCACACTTCACTCCATTCCTAGAGCTTGGTTATATATTGAAAATACGTAGCCTAACTAAAAATGGTCATGCTTACTAATATTTCACAATTAATATTAATTTTACAATATTAAAATCTCACTTTTCCTTATTTTTACTTAAAGTGTATGTGAAAGTTTCAAAAATGAAATTGGGATGATTCTAGTTCATTGATGTTTAATTCATCTAAAATTTCACTTGGGAAAACACTCATACTTTCACAAAGCTGTAGATGATTCTCCCTCAATTCATGGTCTTAAAAAGTAAAGATGGTTGTTATTAAGTCTGTATAGAGAACTGGGGAGAAACATACATAGTTTCTGGTGTTTGATTTCTAGTGAGATTGACTTTTGCTCTCATTTTACATTTAGTTAGCCCTTAGTGAGGAATATTTTTTTCTTACTTAAAATCATATCAGAGTCAATAAAAGAGTGTGCGTGTTTGTGTTCTCAAATGGAGACAAAATGTCTCTTGGTTTTTCACTGAGCAATTGTTCACGAGGACATGGATTTAACATGTGTTTGTTAAAACCAGCAGTGCTAAAGCTATTTATACCCCTCCCTTCAGTATCACATAGCCTTGCAGTGGAGAGATCAAGTTCTGCAAAATGGCTCAGGTCTTAAGCATTCACTTTATTCTCATTTCAATATCATTCTTTGTCTATTGATAAGAACCATCAGTAAAGAAGCTAAGTACTGGGGGAGGAGTCAAAATGGCGGAGAAGTAGGAGGCTGAGACGACATCAGCCAGCAGGAGATCAGCTAGATCGCCTATCAAACCATTCCGAACACCTACAAATCCAACAGGAGATCGAAGAAAAACAACAATTCTAGAAGCAGAAAATCGACCACTTTCTGAAAGGTAGGACCAGCGGAGAAGTGAATCCAACGCGACGGGAAGATAGACCCCAGGGGGAGGGGCCGGCTCCCGGCAAGCGGCGGAGCACAAAATCAGAACTTTTAAAAGTCGGCTCCATGGAGGGACATCACTCCAGAGGCTAAACTGGGGTGAAGACCTCACGGGGACAACGTGGACTCAGGTCCCGCGGGGTCACAGAAGGATCGGGGGTGTCTGAGTGTCGCAGAGCTCACAGGTATTAGAGCGGGGAAGTCGGCTGCGGAGACAGAGCCGAGGTTTCCTAGTGGTCTGGGGCACGGGCCGGTGCTCTGTGCGAGGGGTCCCCACAAGATCCGGGGAGACTCTGACCCGGGAGAGCTCAGGGATCTACGGGGTTCGGAGACTCCAGGTGGGACTCTGCCAGAGACAGAGACGCTTGGTCACAGGCTGGGTGAGCTTGGAGCACTCCCAGAAGCCAGTGAGACGGGACTGATTACGCACGATTTTCTCTGAGCGCGGTCTGCGGGCCTCCGTGGTCTCCGGCGCAAACGTGGGCTGGGGAGACCGGAGGGATTAAACGCTTTTCTCTGAAGGCGCACTGAAGACTGGGGCCCCTAGCTCTCGGCTCCTCTGAACCGGAGATTGGGAGGCCGCCATTGTCATTCCCGTCCTCCGGAACTCTACAGAAAGCATTCAGGGGAAAAAAAAAAAAAGCTCCTGAAAGTGAACCTGAGAGGATTACTTAGCCCGGCCCCTGGTAAGGGCAGTGCAACTCGGCCTGGGGCAAAGACACCTGAGAATCACTACAACAGGCCCCTCCCCCAGAAGATCAAAGAAATACAGCCAAGACCAAGTTCGCTTAACAAGGAGAACAGCGGATTCTTATCTGGACAAAATGACAAGGCGGAAAAACTCACCACAAAAAAAAGAGCAGGACACAGGACCGAAGGCTAGGGACCTAATCAATACAGACATTGGTAATATGTCAGATCTGGAATTCAGGATGACGATTCTCAAGGTTCTAGCCGGGCTCGAAAAAGGCATGGAAGATATTAGAGAAACCCTGTCAGGAGAAATAAAAACCCTTTCTGGAGAAATAAAAGAACTAAAGTCTAATCAAGTTGAAATAAAAAAAGCTATTAATGAGGTGCAATCAAAAATGGAGGCTCTTACTGCTAGGATAAATGAGGCAGAAGACAGAATTAGTGATATAGAAGACCAAATGGCAGGGAATAAAGAAGCAGACCAAAAGAGAGACAAACAACTACTGAACCACTAGGGGAGAATTCGAAAGATAAGTGATGCCATAAGACGAAACAACATTAGAATAATTGGGATTCCAGAAGAAGAAGAAAGAGAAATAGGAGCAAAAGGTATACTGGAGAGGATTATTGTAGAGAATTTCCCTAATATAGCAAGGGGAACAAGCATCAAAATCCAGGAAGTGCAGAGAACACCCCTAAAAATCAGTAGGAACCGACCCACACCCCGCCATCTAACAGTAAAATTTACAAGTCTTAGCGACAAAGAGAAAATCCTGAAAGCAGCACGGGACAATGTTACAGATACATTGTATCTGTAACATACAATGGTAAAAATATTAGATTGGCAGCAGACTTATCCACAGAGACCTGGCAGGCCAGAAAGAACTGGCATGATATATTCAGAGCACTAAACGAGAAAAACATGCAGCCAAGAATACTTTATCCAGCTAGGTTATCATTGAAAATAGAAGGAGAGATAAAAAGCTTCCAGGACAAACAAAAACTGAAAGAGTTTGTAAACACCAAACCAGCTCTACAGGAAATACTGAAAGGGGTCCTCTAAGCAAAGGGAGACCCTAAAAGTATTACCAGAAAGGAACAGAGACATTATACAGTAACAATCACCATACAAGCAATACAGTGGCACTAAATTCATATCTCAATAGTTACCCTGAATGTAAATGGGCTAAATGCCCCAATCAAAAGACACAGGGTTTCAGAATGGATAAAAAAACAAAACCCATCCATATGCTGCCTACAAGAAACTCATCTTAGACCTGAAGACACCTCCAGATTGAAAGTGAGGGGGTGGAAAACAATTTACCATGCTAATGGACATCAGAAGAAAGCTGGGGTGGCAATCCTTATATCAGATCAATTAGATTTTAAGCCAAAGACTATAATAAGAGATGAGGAAGGACACTATATCATACTCAAAGGGTCTGTCCAACAAGAAGATCTAACAATTTTAAATATCTATGCCCCTAACATCGGAGCAGCCAACTATATAAACCAATTAATAACAAAATCAAAGAAACACATTGACAAGAATACAATAATAGTTGGAGACTTTAATACACCCCTCACTGAAATGGACAGATCATCCAAGCAAAAGATCAACAAGGAAATAAAGGTCTTAAATGACACACTGGACGAGATGGACATCACAGATATATTCAGAACATTCTACCCCAAAGCAACAGAATACACGTTCTTCTCTAGTGCCCATGGAACATTCTCCAGAATAGATCACATCCTGGGTCATAAATCAGGTCTCAACAGGTATCAAAAGATTGGGATCATTCCCTGCATATTTTCAGACCACAATGCTCTGAAGCTAGAACTCAATCACAAGAGGAAATGTGGAAAGAGCACAAATACATGGAGACTCAACAGCATCCTTCTAAAGAATGAATGGGTCAACCAGGAAATTAAAGAAGAATTGAAAAAAACCATGGAAACAAATGATAATGAAAACACAACGGTCCAAAATCTGTGGGACACAGCAAAGGCAGTCCTGAGAGGAAAATATATAGCGATACAAGCCTATCTCAAGAAACAGGAAAGGTCTCAAATACACAACCTTACCCTACACCTTAAGGAACTCGAGAGAGAACAACAAAGAAAGCCTAAACCCAGCAGGAGAAGAGAAATAATAAAGATCAAAGCAGAAATCAATGAAATAGAAACCAAAAAAACAATAGAACAAATCAATGAAACTAGGAGCTGGTTCTTTGAAAGAATTAATAAGATTGATAAACCCCTGGCCAGACTTATCCAAAAGAAAAGAGAAAGGACCCAAATAAATAAAATCATGAATGAAAGAGGAGAGATCACAACCAACACCAAAGAAATACAAACAATCATAAGAACATATTATGAGCAACTCTATGCCAACAAATTCGACAATCTGGAAGAAATGGATGCTTTCCTAGAGACATATAAACTGCCAAAACTGAACCAGGAAGAAATAGAAAACCTGAATAGGCCCATAACCAGTAAGGAGATTGAAACAGTCATCCAAAATCTCCAAACAAACAAAAGCCCAGGGCCAGATGGCTTCCCAGGGGAATTCTACCAAACATTTAAAGAAGAATTAATTCCTATTCTCCTGAAACTGTTCCAAAAAATAGAAATGGAAGGAAAACTTCCAAACTCATTTTATGAGGCCAGCATCACCTTGATCCCCAAACCAGACAAGGATCCCATCAAAAAAGAGAATTACAGACCAATATCCTTGATGAACACAGATGCAAAAGTTCTCACCAAAATACTAGCCAATAGGATCCAACAGTACATTAAAAGCATTATTCACCATGACCAAGTGGGATTTATTCCAGGGCAGCAGGGTTGGTTCAACATCCGCAAATCAATCAATGTGATACAGTACATTAACAAAAGAAAGAACAAGAACCATATGATACTCTCAATAGATGCTGAAAAAGCATCTGACAAAGTGCAACATCGCTTCCTAATCAAAACTCTTCAAAGTGTAGGGATAGAAGGCACATACCTCAATATTATCAAAGCCATCTATGAAAAACCCACGGCAAGTATCATTCTCAATGGAGAAAAACTGAGAGCTTTTCCGTTAAGGTCAGGAACACGGCAGGGATGTCCACTATCACCACTGCTATTCAACATAGTACTAGAAGTCCTAGCCTCAGCAATCAGACAACAAAAAGAAATTAAAGGCATCCAAATCGGCAAAGAAGAAGTCAAACTATCGCTCTTTGCAGATGATATGATACTATATGTGGAAAACCCAAAAGGCCCCACTCCAAAACTGCTAGAGCTTGTACAGGAATTCAGTAAAGTGTCAGGATATAAAATCAATGCACAGAAATCAGTTGCATTTCTTTACACCAACAACAAGACAGAAGAAAGAGAAATTAAGGAGTCAATCCCATTTACAATTACACCCAAAACCATAAGATACCTAGGAATAAACCTAACGAAAGAGGCAAAGAATCTATACTCAGAGATCTATAAAGTACTCATGAAAGAAATTGAGGAAGACACAAAGAAATGGAAAAATGTTCCATGCTCATGGATTGGAAGAATAAATATTGTGAAAATGTTTATGCTACCTAAAGCTATCTACACATTTAATGCAATACCTATCAAAATTCCATCCAATTTTTTCAAAGAAATGGAACAAATAATCCTAAAATTTATATGGAACCAGAAAAGAGCTCGAATAGCCAAAGGAATATTGAAAAAGAAAACCAAAGTTGGTGGCATCACAATTCCCGACTTCAAGCTCTACTACAAAGCTGTCATCATTAAGACAGTATGGTACTGGCACAAAAACAGACACATAGATCAATGGAACAGAATAGAAAGCCCAGAAATAGACCCTCAACTCTATGGTCAACTAATCTTCGACAAAGCAGGAAAGAACATCCAATGGAAAAAAGATAGCCTCTTCAACAAATGGTGTTGGGAAAATTGGACAGCCACATGCAGAAAAATGAAATTGGACCATTTCCTTACACCACACACGAAAATAGACTCAAAATGGATGAAGGACCTCAACGTGAGAAAGGAATCCATCAAAATCCTTGAGGAGAACACAGGCAGCAACCTCTTCGACCTCAGCCGCAGCAACTTCTTCCTAGGAACAACGCCAAAGGAAAGGGAAAAAATGAACTATTGGGACTTCATCAAGATCAAAAGCTTTTGCACAGCAAAGGAAACAGTCAACAAAACCAAAAGACAACTGACAGAGTGGGAGAAGATATTTGCAAACGACATATCAGATAAAGGGCTAGTATCCAAAATCTACAAAGAGCTTAGCAAACTCAACACCCAAAGAACAAATAATCCAATCAAGAAATGGGCAGAGGACATGAACAGACATTTCTGCAAAGAAGACATCCAGATGGCCAACAGACACATGAAAAAGTGCTCCACATCACTGGGCATCAGGGAAATACAAATCAAAACCACAATGAGATACCACCTCACACCAGTCAGAATGGCTAAAATGAACAAGTCAGGAAATGACAGATGCTGGCGAGGATGTGGAGAAAGGGGAACCCTCCTACACTGTTGGTGGGAATGCAAGCTGGTGCAACCACTCTGGAAAACAGCATGGAGGTTCCTCAAAAAATTGAAAATAGAGCTACCTTATGACCCAGCAATTGCACTACTGGGTATCTATCCTAAAGATACAAACGTAGTGATCCAAAGGGGCACGTGTACCCGAATGTTTATAGCAGCAATGTCCACAATAGCCAAGTTATGGAAAGAACCTAGATGTCCATCAACAGATGAATGGATAAAGAAGATGTGGTATATATATACGATGGAATACTATGCAGCCATCAAAAGAAATGAAATCTTACCATTTGCGACGACATGGATGGAACTAGAGCGTATTATGCTTAGCGAAATAAGTCAACTGGAGAAAGACAACTACCACATGATCTCCCTGATATGAGGAAGTGGAGATGCAACGGGGGTGGGGGTTAAGGTGGTAGGAAAAGAAAAAATGAAACAAGATGGGATCGGGAGGGAGACAAACCAAAAGAGACTCTTAATGTCATAAAACAAACTGAGGGGGGTGGGGGGAAGAGGGGTTGGGAGAGGGTGGTGGGGTTACATTATATGTTTAAATAAAGCTCAAATAAAGTTAAAAAAAAAAAAAGAAAGAAGCTAAGTACTGTTGGAAATGAAAATGTTTATTCCACATCACCCATGGTAGAGAAATCTTACTTTTATAAGTGGTACATTTGTCAAAGATCAGGATAATAAAATGCAGACAAAGGTATCCAATATTTAGAGTTTAAAATGACAAGCACATTCATGATTCCTTTGGAAAAGTCTATTGCTTATACTGCAGTACTTAGCATTTTCAGTTAGGAGATCCACCAATATTCAAAGTTTACTAAGAGTAAACTTATAGTTTTAGAGATTTTTGAACTTTAATCAAAATTCACAGTTGCTATGAATACTTAACTTCTGTCATTTTCTTTCTTGTCTTTCAGTTCCAATGTTTGGGGAGGCAATATTGGGAACTAGAGCAAAAACAGCAGCCTAGATGCCAGCCTCAGTTTATCTGACACAATTAGATAAGTTATTCAGAACCAACACTGCAAAGTATTCTTGTTTCCCAATATCATAATATCTGGCAAGATACTATTCCTAGTAAGTTTTAAACATGTGGGGGGCAAAAGCCCTACAAAAACACAAAATGTCTGCATTTATATTTATACTAAATTATCAGATTTTCTTCATTTAGTATTTCTTCTATTTTATTTTCATATATACATCAGTGAGTGATTTGTATGGGGCCTCATGGTATTTTAAAAATAAATATGCAAGAAAACACTGTATGGTTCACATTTTGCTTTATACTTGACTCATCAAGTCCTCAACTGAGTTGATACGAAGCTTTATCCTTCTTTAGGTAATCAATTTTAGATGAGAAACAATAATAAAATCTCCTTAGCCTCAGATGTGAAACTACAATTACTATTTCCTTCCTTATTACAATTTCACTATGGCTATCTATACTCTAAAAATCTGTCATCATGACATCAAAATGTCATGAAAGAGACTATGAGGTCTCTTCATTATTAGCTATTATCAGCTCTCTTGCCATCCCCAACTCTTACAAATTCTTTTGGTCAGTTCATTCCTTAACCCTTAATTTCATGTTCAGATGGAGAAAAGATCATTGTAGGGATTCTTCTTTCACTATTCTTCCCACTTTCTGGCTTAATCCTCATTTTAACATAGATTATGTAACTGATTAGCTTTAAGATGTTTAAACACACAACTAAGACTTCCTTCTCCCTCTTATCTTTTAATTTCTTCCTTAAGCAAATATGTTTACATTGCTAATATAAATACTGATATGTGCTAAGATAAAAGTGCAGGGAATGTAATAATGGAAAAAACTCATGATGAGAGAAGAAAAGTAACACAGCAAGTTCCTTACTTTCTGAGACCTGGTTTTTCAGCTACAATGTGGGATTGATATCTGCCTTATAAAATTACTATGAAGATGAAATGAAATGTATTTAAATGCCTTATTAAAGTAACCGGACAGGATCAAGCCCTCAAAAATAGTATCTCTGATATTATTTTTAGTAGTAGCATTATCAAAATCATTATTTTGGTGTCCTTCTTAAGAAAATGAGTGAAATGAATCCTGAGAGAGATTGCCACCACCTACCAAGCCTTCGGAGCCTAATTATGATTTGGTTACAAAAAAATTTATTAAAGTCAAGAATCTTAGCAACTTCATTATACCATCTTTCTTTATTCCTGTAAAACTTGGACATTTTTTCCCCACAATCCTGAGTACAATGGACAGGACTCCTAATATGCTGGTTTTTAAACAGTTAACTGTTTTAGGATTATCTTTTGGCCTTCTGTTAAGGAAACTACAAGCAAGCATGTCACCTTGCCTTTTGTGTTCATTTTGACTCCTTTACTCTTCATGAAATACCTAGAGAAGGGCACTTTCAATTTTAGCCATTTATAATTCTGCAGTTTATTTCTGAAACATTCCTAGGAATATGTTTAAGGAACTGAAGACAAATGTGACTGGAGAAAGCATGTAGGGTCATATGAGGACTCTTGGCTACGAGTGATAGAAACTCAAGTTCTTATTTTTTAAAAAAAGATAATTTATTGGCTCTCTTAACTGGAAAATTTAAGAGCTGAATTTTGGAGTTGAGATTGTTATGGAAGAGAGAAAATTCTTACGGTGATTAAAAATGAGTATGAAAAGCTGCATTAATATCAGAAAATAATTATAAGCCAGTGAAAGTTCCTCTGAAGCAAGTAGGGTGGTCAAATTCAGAGGTTTTTTTTTTTAAAGATCTTATATATTTATGAGAGAGAGAGAGAGAGTGCAAAATGTGTTCACGAGCAAGGGGAAGGGCAGAGGGAGAGAGTGAAGTAGACTCCCCACTGACTTAACCTCTCCATGCCTCTCATTTCATTTGTTTTTTAAAGATTTTATTTATTTGAGAGAGAGAGTGAGAGAGAGCAAGCAGGAAGGAGCAGAGGGAGAGGGAAAAGCAGGCTCCACGCTGAACAGAGAGCCCAACCTGGGGCTGGTCCCAGGATCTTGGAATCATGACCTAAGTGGCAAGCCTAACCTAACCGGTGGAGCCACCAGGGTGCCCCAGATATTTTTTTCAGTAAAGAAACATTTTATGTGTTTATGTAAATGTGCATTTACACAACAAATATCGATAATGTCCATGGCTGGGCCATATCTGGTTGCTTCTCCACACAGACTTTCTGCCTTCTCTACCCTACTACATGCATCAGGACTGACTCCTATAAACTGGACTTCCTTACCTTCTACTCTCTGATTTGTTCCACCAAATCACTTTGAAAGTCTGAGGGTAGGAGGTGAGAAGTCAAGGTATTTATCCCTGCAGTTCTTCCCTGCTCTGCCCTGGGTTGCCTAAGGCTGTGTTCCTTGACCAAGACTTCAGCTTCTTTCTGATGAGTCTCTCCTACAGCTGGAAGTCTCAGAGGCTTCCAGTAAACACGCATGTCTTTGTCCTTTCAAGCTGACAGATGATGGCAGCTTCCTGCTTTTGCTAGCTTTTCAGTCATTTGCCATTCTTTATTGGCTTTGTTAAACCTGGCAAATATTTGTTAAAAAAAAACTGGTTTTTAAACTATTCTCATTAATCCTTGAAGATTTTATTATATCTTCCCTGCTAACTTCCAGTCTGATACAAGTAATTTATACCAGGCCTGACCCCTCAAAAAACCTTCTGAATGTAATTCTGTGAGTAGGTTGCTCTCATTGGATGGATACACTAACCTTATTACAGAGATGGGCCTTATTGATCCCAATTCTTCATCTCTCTGCAATAGAATTGGACAGCTGTACCCATGCCATGGACTCAAGGTGTGCAGAGTGAACTTCCTCACCTCTTTATGAAAACATATGATATTTCAAGAGCATGGGCCAATCTCTACTGAGGCCACAGTGGTTTTGTGGGTTGCATTTTCATAAGCTTAGATCAAAGCTACCAGTATCACAGATTCTGCATATCCCTCAAGGTTCAGGAAGTCTTTAACCTATATGAGACTTTTGCCAACAAAATCACTAGTCTTAGATATCAATTCAATAGAGCAAGAATTTTAAAAATTAAATAACTGCCTTTGTCCTATGTGAAGAGTATGCAAAACAAGATGAAATTTTCCAATGGTCAGTTATGCAAAAAAAGTGAGTTAAATTTTCCTGACAATGAGAAGAGAGGGATTTGAAGTGGGGAAGAGCCTAAAATCGGGCATAGTGACAACTTTGTCACAATCCTCACATTTGTATTTAATATAAATTCTATTGGGCAAATCACTTACTTTCTGTCAATTTAAAGAGAGAATTTAAAGAACCTCTAAGTTTGCTTCCACCTTGTACATTTCAAATCTCTAAGACAGTTCTTGAGTCCTTTTGAAATCTCTGCTTTCTCAGTAGAGAGGTCATCCAAAGCCTTAGAAACTTGGTGAAGTCAATCAGGACTTTAAACACAGAGTTTCAAGGAGGAAATGGAATATAAACACAAGCTGAGTATCTCAGTGACCTTTGAAATAGTGGCACCATGCTGGCTGCAAAGTAATATCATATCATAGCACTGTCAGGACCATGAAACAAGACATTTAAGCTAAATACCAACAAATGAAAAAAATGACAAATTAAAAAAGGAAGAGCACCACTGAATAAACTCATACACTGCATTCAACTCAGAATCCGAATAGGAAGTTTTGGTGGTCACCAACTTGTTACAGGCAATTTCAACCTCATGCACAGGAAAGTATGAGCAGTCTATTGCAGGGCTGGAAGAAAAACATTTCTTGTAGCACACAAGTAGCTCCCAACATTGTTGGGAAACTCTCGGCTAACAGAGAAAAGGCTTCAAAATAAAATAATTCTGGAGGGCAGATTATCACTTGTGTTAACCAGTAGCTAAGTTCCTAGGAGGATCTTCAGGTGGGATAATGAAGCAGGACTGCCAACATTGGGCACGTGTATTAGCAGACAGGTACCCAACTGCAAGCAATGCTAGGCCACTGAGGGCCTCCCTGCATTATAGAGATTTGCCCAAGTAGTACTCACAGTGTAGAGAAGTAGATGAACTTGTCCTGTTATAAGTAGGCTTGGTCCCAGAGACAGACAGATGGGGCTGAGTGGAACCTGTCTAGTTATCCTACCCAAATTTGTCACTCAGATAAATTTTTCCAATTCCTCAGGGCAGAAGTGAGTAAAGCAGAGGAGACAGATCTAAGTTATACTGATGGAGTTCCATCTACAGGAAGGAAACATTAGGAATAGAGGTGGTACCTGCACCAGTGGTAGGAAGTGGCTGAGTCTGAATGAACTGGCTGGGGCCAAGGTGGAAAGAGTTCAGAAGATACAAGTATCAGCCAGGGAAGATAGAAGTCACAGTACTGTGCTCCCAAACCTGTGCTCCCAAGGAAATAGTACCCATCCCAATCCAACATCTATATAACTGACACATTTTTAAAAGCCTTGAAAACTGAGCCAAGGATGAAAAATATTAATCAACCCCAACACTTATATCATTGCCTTCTCTTATGTATTGGGGCACCAACACTTCCCCAGCTGTTGGGCACCTTATGCTTTTCAAAATACCTCCACATATTGGCATTTTGTTTATAACCATAATCATTCTTTTTGGAGAGGCAAGACCTCTCCAAAAATATCATTACCATTTATATTTTATAGAAAGGTACAGAGAGCTAAAATGTCATTTTCTTGGCAGATATTTTAGAAGAACTAAAACAAGAATATAGATTTCCTAAAATTCTTATAACTAGAATATGAAACTTTTGATTGGCTTGATGGTACAAGTAGAAGTTAACAAAGAAAATGAAGATATGTTTCTTAACATATTGGTCTTTAATCTCAAAATATGGAAATTCAGATACCTGGAGCTTCAGGTTAAGTCAAAGTTAATATTAACCATCTTATGTGAAAATCTTTGACCCATCAGTCCATGAAGTGAATTTTTATACAGTATCACAGAGAGGAAAATCAGTTTTGCTTTGTTTTGTTTTTTAACAAATCATTAAAGATAGGTTTACAAATATTTTATTTCAGAAAAAACAACAAATATTTTATTTCAGGTTTCTTTTTTGCTAAACTCATGGTAATGCAGAAAAACCTACATAACCATTCTTTTTAAAGGAAAAAGGACATTTGTGTGTAAGTCAGTCACTTATTCACTATGTGGCATGAACAATAAGTACCAGGCTCTATACTACGTGCTTGTTTATACAAAGAAGGAAAAGGCTTGTCTTTAGTTGAGCATATTCAAGTCAGAGAAATGGAAACATTCATCAATGTAATAAATTATGGCAGCTGAAATGACAGGGGGATATATAGCCTGCAATGGAAGCACAAAGAATAAAATAAAGAGAATTTATTTTAAAGTCTAAACTTTTAGAGCTTTTCTTGGAGATTTTATATAACATATAAATTCTTTTCTACCAGAATTTTACTTTATAAATCACGGGATCTGGGTTTATCCTATTTAGCCTGTAAATAAAAATTTATCTTTACTAACCATACAAATTATTGAAAAGAAAGTGTAAATGATCAATATTAATTATAATTCCATGAATGATCACCTCAGCATTTCTCTGGTTATCACAGTATTGTGAAGTTAGGGATTAGGAGAGAAATACACTTGGATCCCAGAGCAATTAGAATGATATAAGAATGGAAAAATATGCTTCTGAAAGACACACATTCCATTACTCTAGCTGAGAAAGAGTGATAAGTCCCTATAGCACCTCTGCACTGACCTGGCAATAAGCTAATAACTTTAGGAATCCACAGAAAGAACCTACTTTTATGATTTTTCTCTGTGCCTCCTGGGTATGTTCACTGAAATACAGGATGTCCCTAATTACACAGGATCCTATGAAAATGACTAATACCATAGCTGAGCTATTGAGCCATCTTTCAAAAAACAGAAAATTTTTCTGGTAGTATCCACTCTTGCAAGACTCTTTATCTACGAAAACTTCTTTATAAAGACTTATTCTGGATAGGAAAATGAGTCTGTGTTAGTTTGTTTAATGAAGCATTCTAAATATCCCCTGTTGACTGAATAATTTATTCCATTCAAGCAGAGAAGATCCCATGGGGTCTTGTTTATCTTGTGATGGGAACATAAGCCATAGTTATGACACAACTGTCCAGTTCTGAAGAACTCAGTTCTAAAAATATTCATCTCTGTCAAGAGGGACCCACCTTAGGGCACAATTATCCACAGTTTTATAAGGGCACTTTCATCATGATTTACTTTCTTTGTCTAAATGGGTTTATACACCACCTTTTTCTTTTTGAAATGAATAACCTGCCCAATTGTGTGTTTCTCAGAAACAGTTGAGATATAAAAAGCAAGTAATTCATCTATTTGATTTCCTGAGTTTGGTAAGATTCCTGAGACAATCCCTGGTCTTGGTGGTAACAAATATAATGCAACATAGGGCATGAGATTGGAGCAAGCTCCAGTGAAGTCATGGGTGGCCCCACAAAGCCTGGTAGAGGAATAACTGTGGTACAAAGCATTCCTTGAAATGACAGGCCACTTGTCATATAGTTAGTACTAAACAGCATCAGGCTGTATGTATAAAGCTGGTGGTAGAAATGATTAGAAGCCTCAGCAAGAACAGATAGAGAAGTAAGAAGGAATTAAGTCACAGGTTTGATTTTGGGCATTCAGTAACAGTCAGGCTGATAAAGTCAAGCTTCACAGTACCCAAATAAAGGAATTTAATAAGTAGACAATTAATTAGTGTTAGTTGACAGTAATAGGCTTTGAGGGTAGAACAAGCCAAAGGTAAAATTATTATAGGTAATCCTGAGTATACAGGTAGTATTGAGGGTTCCAGGAATGAAATTTCTGGTACAGTAGAGAGGAACTAGGAGATCAGCAAGTGCTATGGACTGAATATATGTTCCCCCCAAAATTCTTATGTTGAAGCCATAAAACCTAATGTGGCTGTATTGGGGTACAAAAGTAATTAAGGTTAAATGAGTTCACAGGGTAGGATACTGATCCTATTGGATGTTATCTCTTATTAGAAGACACACCAGAGGGGCGCCCGGGTGGCTCAGTTGGTTAAGCAACTGCCTTCGGCTAGGGTCATGATCCTGGAGTCCTGGGATCAAGTCCCACATTGGGCTCCCTGCTCGGCAGGGAGTCTGCTTCTCCCGCTGACCTCTCTCTTCTCATGCTCTCTCTCTCTCTCAAATAAATCAATAAAATCTGGGGAAAAAAAAAAAAGACACACCAGAGCTCACTTGTGCTTGCGCTCACTCTTTATCTTAACTTGTGCACACACAAGAAGGTGGCTGTCTCCAACTTAAGGGGAAAGCACACACCAGACATCACCCCCGCTGGCACATTGATCTTGGACTTCTAGTCTCCAGAATTGTGAGAAAACAAATTTCCGTTGTTTAAGCCGCCCAGCCTGTGGTATTCTGTTATGGCAGCCCAAGCAGACTAATGCAGGAAACATTAGTAGGTCAAGAACTTTAGAAAGGGAGCTACATGATTTTTAGGTTTTAGTGGAAACTGCAAGCTAAAGAATTTGATATTACAACTTTAGATTTTATATTCCCCTAATAGGATATAAGCTGCAGGAGATCAGGGACTTATTCATTCTATCCTCAATTCTATAGAACACAGCAGGTGTTTAATAAATATTGGTTGAATGAATTTCATCTTACCAAAACTGGCCAAACCTACAATAAGGGCAATTGGAAACAAAAGCAGAGAACAAAATAGCTCTGAGTACACTATTTTGCACACAAAAGACACTGGACTAATGTTGTACCCCAAACAGAGACAGTTGCAGAAGCCATTACATCTTTTCCAAAGTTTCAGAATAAAAGTAATTCTCTAGACTACAAAACAAATGCCTTTGGGCCAATTTGGTTGTGTTTTGAAAGGCAAGAGATACCAAAAGCTGTTGATGAAAGGCAGGATGAACATAATGGACTTCATTTTTCCATGAAAATAGCCACTGAATGATCATGATCCAACACTGAAAAAAAAAATGTGTGTGATGTGCATGTGTGTTTAATGTGTTTATGGATTCGCCTGGGTGGCTCCATCAGTTAAGCTTCTGCCTTCTGCTCAGGTCATAACCCCAGATTCCCCAGGGATCAAGCCCACAGTGGGGCTCCCTGCTCAGTGGGGAGTCTGCTTCTCCCTCTGTCCCTCTCCCAACTCCTGCTCATGCTCGCTCTCTCTCTCTCTCACACACACACTCTTTCTCTCTCAAATAAAATCTTTTAAGAAAGGTGTTTATGAAACACCTCATAATTCACAGATTGTTCACTGACAAAGCAAACTCAATCAAAATACAGATTACTGTGATTGAGATATGCTATTTGTACATGTAAATTAATTTTATAGGGAACTATAAGAGCTTAAGGAGCAAGCTCTACAGTATAAACCCAATTTAAACCACTATTTATGTTCTGTATACAGACATTCCATTAGTCAAAGCAAATCCTGGACAACAAGCCCAGAATCAAGGCTCAAGGACATTTTATACACCAAGAAATGGTGGGAAGAAACATGTGCAATTGTATTATGGAGCAATAAAGTGTTGGAACCAATAATTTAAACAAATATAATTGGTATTTTCTGACTTAAATTTTTTGAAAATCTTTATGATTAGTAGTGTTATGCTATTATAGTGCTTTTGCTTATCCTTGATTATTAAAGAGATTAAACACATTTTAATAGTTTTGGGGGGCCAAATGGATTTCATTTTTTAAAAATACGTGGGAGTGTTATGTATATATTCCCAAATCAAGTCAATTGTCCACTATAACTTTTCTTGCATCTCTCAAGGTAGCTTTTCTTCACCTTCTTCTAATACTTTGGAGAATAAAAGATTACATGTAATTGAATTTATCACTTATGGTGTTTTTTTAAAGATTTATTCATTTGAGTAACAAGAGCATGAGCATGAGGGGACTAGGGAGGGAAGAGACAGAGGGAGAAACAGACTCCCCACTGGGCAGCCAGCCCAATGCCAGACCAATCCCATCTCTCCAGGTTGCTGCAATCTTTCAGTTAATTTCCAGAGTTCTGGTAAAGTGAATCATGAAAATTTTTGCCACTGATCTATTGTTTGTATAGATAAGAGGATTTCTGGATGTCCTTACTCTGCCATTTCTGCTGACATCACTCTGATAAATAAATTTTTAAGTACTGAATTTATATCTAACATTTTTGAACTCACCTACTAATTCTAAAAATTTATCTATCAATATATTTAAAATGCCTATATGTATAATCATATCATTGATATCATTACAACATTGATATGATCACATCAATCAAGTGAATAGTGACGATTTTATTTCCTTGGTATTTCTTGTGTTTATTTTTATTTTTTATCATATTAGAACCTTCTATACAATGCTTAATAGAAATAATAAAAGCAAGCTTCCTTGTCTTGTTGGCAAGCTCAACAAAACTTTGTGCTATTAAGTATAATGTTGCTATTGATATTTTTATTTACATTAAACCTCCACTAGATTAAGGAACTGCTCTTTTTCTGTTTTGTAAGATTTCTATCTCACATTAATATTGGATTTTTTGGTAAATATTGAAATGAAACTCTAATTATTATCCTTCAAACTTTTAATGTACTGAATTACACGGATTTTCTAATATTACACCAAACTTTGATTCCTTAGATAAATTCGACATGGTTGTAATTTTTTGGTTCTGGAGTATTTCTGCTAATATTTTGTGTAGGATTTTGCAGCCCTTATTCATGATTGAAAATGGCCTGCAATTTTCCATCATCATTCTATCCTTTTCAGGTAGTGGTGGCATCAATATTATATCAAAATGCACAAGATGACTTCAAAAGTTTTTTCATGTTATCTGGAAGATTTGTGTAAATTGGAATACTTTTCTTCCCGTGAATCTGGCAATACTCACCTGAGAAGTCACTGAATCTTGGATTCCTTTTGTGAAACAATTTTTGATTGCAAGTCCAATTCTTTAATTCAAATTCAAGTTCTTTATTTCCTCTTAGTTGGTTGTGGTAGCTTATATTTTTCTAGGAATTTATCCACTCTGTCTAAAATTTTAAATTTATTAGCACAAAGATTTCCATAGAACACTGTCACAATATTTTGAAGTTGGTATCATTTATAATGATGTCACCTTTTTTATTCTTGATATTTGTGCTTTTTAATCACTGTCACTGGAATTTTGTCAGTTTTATTAGCCCCCCCCCCTCCCCCACCAGGAATCGACTTCTGTTCTTGCTGACCTTTTCAATTGCAGGTTTATTTTCTATTTTATTCATTTGTCTTAATTTCTTTACTTTTATTTATTTTTAGTTATTATTCTAATATCATGAATAAGTTTTTACTTCTTTAATATTCAGCTATTCTTTTTTTAATACTATGCATCTATATGCATTAAAGGTTATTTTTCTTTTAAATACTACCCCTCAGTGCACTTGAAAACATATATTTATATTTAATCTAATATTTTGAGTAGTTTTCAAGCAGAGATTTAATATGACTCACTTTGCCCACCATTTTGCCTAAAGAAGAAATCAATACTCATATTGATGAAAACACCACCTTCTGACTTATCCATTCTTAAATTGTTTAAAAATATAGCATTCTCTCTTCCTCCAAATTGTCTTTATTTTTTCTAATGTCTCTTTTATTTCAATAACTTACTATATTCTATATCCACTAAGTAAGCCTATCATAATTTCTCTCATCCTATAAAGTAGACTTCCCTTCTGACCAATTCTATCCAGCATCATGATCTTTTGGGATCATTTGCATAAAGGTCAGAAAATAATTCTAAATTCCCTTGTACATACAAATCCCTTTAATATGTACAAATATTTTTGAATCCTTACATTCTGAGTTTCACTAATTCTCCTTACTGTGAGATTTGATGCACTTAACTTTAAATATAGAGCTTCCTAGGTTTTTTTTCTAATTCAGATTTTTCAAAGTCACAAGCCATTGTGCTGACCCGAAAACCCAAAACAAAGCAATCTGAACAAGTTTCAAAATCATTCTAAGCTAAAGACACAAAGAAATACAAATGAGTTAAGCTACAGAAAGCAATGGGACATTCATATTGTTGTAATTGTAGTGAGAGGAAGAACATGCCATATAAAAGGCAAGGAGAAACAGCCGAAATTTTAACAGGCTAAAAGGCTAATGTGACATACTAGCATCCTAAGGAATCTCAGCTACAGAGTGAAATTGTTACCGCCTGCCTTTCCTCAGATCTTCACCAATACCAAATCCTGGGAACAGGGAAGGGGAACTCAGGGAAATCTTCCTAAGGTGTGAGGAGCTTCCTGCATGTTCAAGGCAGCAACCTTCATAGGCGGGAGGTCAGGAAAAGAAAGATTTAAAAAAAATTGTCAGTGGCACCAAAGACTAGGGACACACTAGTAGAAATGAGAGAAATACGTCCAGGGCAATCTAGGTCTTCACAGAGTTGAGAGCAGCTGCTCTCTGCATGCCATCGTGAAACCTCAGGGCTCAATAAGACCTACCAAGGCCCAGAGAGCAAATGGGGTGATACTAGAAAGCTAAGACAAAACAAAAACTCCACAGCTGCTCTGGCAGCTGGGATGTAAAGCAGAAAAATTTCCCACATTTACAAAAACTGGTAGCTCAATCGTAAAACAGGCAGATTTCCAGAATGTCACCAGTGCTAGTATCCCAGATCTCACTAGAAGGATTGTCCTGATCTTAGCCTCAGGTGTTTAAAGTCAATGGTGAAACAACAAAGCTCATCTACAGATTTGAATGATTTAGCCACCTCTTTAGAGCCCGAAAGAAATGATGTGCCTGTTCTAGAGGTAAATACTACTTACTTCGGTCTCTACTTCTTTTTTACACAAAATTAACAGTATAGAATAAAAAAAAGTATAGGGCATTTAAAAAAAAATGAGACCCATGTTCAAGAGAAGAAATAGTTAATAAATACAGACTCAGAATTTCCAAGATGATAGAATTAATTGATAGGGATTTAAAAATAATTTTGATTAAAGTGTTATGGGATCTAGTAAAATATGTGGACAGCATATGCAAAGAGGTGGATAAATTAATCAAAGAGATAAAAGATATAATCAGAGCTAAATGGAAATATGGTGAAAGTTACCACATCTAAAATGAAACATTTAATGGATGTAACACCAGAAAAGATCAGAAAACTTGAACACAGCTTACATAAAAAGAACCCCAACTAAAACTCAAAGACTTTTTTTTAAAGGAACATAACAAAACAATTATATGTGATTGTGATCCCAAAATAAGTGAAAGGATGAGACAGAATACAAACAGTTGAGATAATGGTGAAAACTTCCAAAAACTGGTGACAGATATCGGTTGAATCCAAAATTCTCAGTGAGGCAAACATGATAAATACAAAGAAAAACAGCATGATCAAATTCCTAAAAATCAAAGATAAAGAATAATTCTTGAAAGTAGCCAGAGAATAAAAGATACAATTATGAAAGAAGAAAAGAATATAAATGATGGCTACCATTTTACCAGAAATGATAAAGGTCAGATGACAATGGAATGATGTTTTTAAAGTACTAAAAGAAAAAAATAAATAAAATTGCCAAATCTAGAATTCTATCTTCTATTAAAATATGCTTTAATTATGAAAACAGCATAAAGATGTTATCAAGTTATCCAAGAACTAAAAGAATTTGTCTCCAGTAAATCCATATTCTACAGAAAAAAAACATATTAGAAAAAATTTAAAAAGTGATTTAGGCTGAAAAGAATATCAGAGGAAATGCAAGATCTTCAGTAAGGAATGAAAAGTACCCAAAAGAATAACTAAGTAAACATAAAATACTTTTTAAATTGCCTTTCTTTTATTTATCTTACATTTATACATTTTTTTAAGTAGGCTCCACACCCAGCATGGAGCCCAATGTGGGGCTTGAACTCACTACCCTGAGATTAAGACCTGAGCTGAGATCAAGAGTTGGATGCTTAACCAACTGAGCCACCCAGATGTCCCTATTTAAAACATTTTTAGGGGCGCCTAGATGGCTCAGTGGGTTAGGCCTCTGCCTTCAGCTCAGGTCATGATCTCAGGGTTCCAGGATTGAGCCCCACATCAGGCTCTTGCTCAGCAGGGAGCCTGCTTCCCCCTCTCCCTCTGCCTGCCTCTCTGCCTACTCGTGATCTCTCTCTCTCTGTCAAAAAAATAAATAAAATCTTAAAAAAAAATAAATAAAACATTTTTAAAAGACCTGATGTTTATTCAAAAATAGTCACAAAGATTTTTGGAAGTAAGAGTATATATAGAAGTAAATTATAATAATACAAAAAAGAAAAATGGGGAAAATAAATGTAATCATACTATTATAACTTTATAAGGTTCTTATTCATATTCTGATGTGATACACTATTATTATTTAAAGATAGCCTGTTACACTGAATGATTCTTTTTGTAATTCCTAGAGCAACCACTAAAAAATAAAACATGCATAGCTAAAAATGTCAATACAGCAGATAAAGTGAGCAAAAATATATTATTGGCCAAAAGAAGACAAGAAAGGAGAAACAGAGAAACAAATCACAAATGAGACAAACAGGATACTTATCCCAACCACACTAATAATATTAAATGTAAATGGATTCACCGTTCCAATTAAAAGCAGACATTACTACACTGAATAGAAAAACAGAACCCCACTACATGCTGTTTACAAGAAATAAACTTTAAGTATTAGAACACAGGTCAAAACTAAAAGTATGAAAAATACTCTCATGCAAACATTTGGCATAAGAAAGTTCATAATTTCAGACAAAGCTGACTTCAAAATAAGAAAATAACTAAAATCAAAAGTGGGCATTTGATAACAAATAAATAATTCATCAAGAAAACATAAATACCAAAGATATCTGCACCAAATCATAGCAGAGCTCTAAAATACATTAATCATGTTTAACAAAAGTAATGCAAGAAATAGATAATGCGTAATCAAAGTGCAGAATTTCAGCAACTCTTTCTATTAAAATAAGTAGACCAAAAAAGTCAGGTAAAATATAGAAGATTGCCAAGAAACTAAAAAGCAATCTGACACAGATTTGACAATTACAGAATACTACTCCCAACTGCAAACTATGTGTTTAAGTGCATCTGGAACTTTCACTAAGAACATACAGTGGGCCTTAAACAAATTGCAGCAAATATTAACTGTAATCTCACAGGATGTATTCTTAAACTGCAACAGCTTTAAATTAGAATTCAATAAATATATCCAGAAATATATTTACAATACATAGAAATTACACAAATTTTAATACATAAAAAATATAACAAATATGTATTAAGTAACACATATTACTTAAAGTAATAAGAATAAGCCTAAAAGCTAATATTTCAGTTGAAGAAGCTAGAAAAAGAATAAATTACATGCAAAGTAAAAGAAAAAAATAAAAATGACTGGAAACTATTGAAATAGAAAATGAACAAGAAATAGAGAAAATCAAGAAGGTGAAAATTTCGTTTTCTGAAAAGATTAATCTAGGTAGAATGATTAAGAAAAAATAAGAGAAAATTCAAATTATTATCAGAAATAAAATGATTAAAATGATAAAGACATATTGTGGACAATAAGATAAAATGCAATAAGTAAGATATAGCATCTAGCAAATGGATTTCAAAAACATCATGTTAATTTAAAAAGACAGGCATGGAATGAGAATACTTTCTAATACTTCCCAATAATTCCATTTAAATGAATTCAAACACCAAATAAATTAATGGTGACAAATATTAGAAGCTATGGGGATGATTGAAAAGGTACATGAGAGGAATTTCTGGTGTGCTAGAAATGGCCTATCTCTTGTTTTCTTTGGTGTTTACATAGGAATATGGATTATTAAAACTGAGCAATTAAGATATGTGCATTTTATGCCTTATTAACTATACCTCAACTAAACAAACAAACCCAAACTTAAACTTACTTGCATCCGGGTTTAGAAAGAGATTGAACTCTGTCATTGCCTTACTTTTGACATCTTTATGATCCAATATTCCTCCTCTGCTTAGCTTTCTTTCAAGCCACTAGCTCTATACAGCCTCCCCAAACATGATTTTCCCTCTACAGAAGCTTTTCCCAAAATCTATTTGTACATTCTGGACTACTATTCTCCTTGACCTATCTAAATTCTTCGGATTCCTTAAAAGTCACTTCTAACACCCCTTGAGTTGTGCCCGTCGATTCCTTCTGTTATTAGTATTACAACTGCTACTAATAATTAGCACTTACTAAGCATTTTATATGCTGCACTGTGTCCCATTTCACGTTATTTCTAGCAAACATGAGAGATATATTATCCCCATCCCTATAGAATAAACTAATGGTCAAAAACAATTTCAAAATATTTCACAAGAAAGAAGCAGAGCCAAGAATATCTGACTCTGAAGATTCTGTTCTTAAGCCTATTGTTCTACATTCAATCTTGTGCTTTCATTTGGTCAGTACAAGTAAGTACTTGAACATAGTGGGGCTTTTTTTTGCTGTAGCTGTATTTAAGAAGAAACCAGGACTATTGTTTCTCTGACTTCTCCTAAAATACTTAACATATTTGCAGTCACACGGCCAACTAGGGAAACTGCTGCTGATTGATTGAAAATGGAAGTTATTGTGTCCAAGAGTCTGGGGCTAGATCTTTGCCTAAATAAGTAAAGGAAACAGCCACAATAATTATGGCTAAAATAAGGGGAGTTTTGTTGACTTATAATTAAATTGCTGCCAATACTATCACTTGGCAGGTAGACACTGCATAGGTTATACCATGGTAATGATTAAAGCCAATCTCTTAAACATTAACATGAATATAGGATCATAATTATTATCTGTACAAATATTTGGTATTCAGTAAAGCTATAATGAAAGCAAGGCTAAATCATCTGGGTAAGAAGCTTTTAACACAAAATTAAAGCTGGGGGTGTTTTATTATACTTCCTTGTATTAAAAAACAAAACAAACTAAGTGACAAATGTTTCTTGTTGTAATTAGAGTTGGCTCTTGCCAAATTGGTTGAGTGGAAATTCCCAGTCATCCTTTGTTTCTTTGCTTAAAAGATAAATATTGTCCTTCTGAATATCTCAAAGTGTTCGTATTTTATGTATTAGTGAATACTCATTGTGTGCAAGTTTTCTTCACCTGCCACTCCTAATGTTCTCAGTATCAGGTAACTACATTTGTTTTTCCCTTGTACACTGACTTCCAAGCAGGTGTAGCCACTGAGAGGCTTACCAAAAGACTGGAGGGCAGAACCAGAATAAAACCCAGAGTATTTCTTTTTCTCTCTCTACTTCTGGTGACATCTCTAGCAGGGGCCACATACCCTGCTGGCTCCAACTTCAATCGAGCAGCCTTCCACTTGCCCCTATGATTTTAATTTCCATAGAAAGATCTAGCTTCTGGTCTCTGGCAATTCCACCTCTTCACCTGGTATCTACAGCTCTGGGATGGTGGTGCTATCCTGCTGTTGTTAACCTCTACATAGCTTCTTCACCTTATGCTTCTTGGTGTCTCAGTTTATCTCGCTATTAAAAATAGTAGATAACCAGGTTGTACTAATTATTCCCTGCTTCAAATCTCCCCTTTTAAAAGATCTGAAGAGTCATCTGTTTTCTTAGTTGAACCTTGACTGATACACACATTAACCAATATCTTTAAAATTTGTATTACTCAGTGCCCATATGTTATAGTAATACATTTTCAAAAATTTCAAATGCAATAGGAAAAACTTCCCTGAAAACAACTAAAAAATTTATGAAAATTATTTTATCTCCTGTCTTGCTCATTCCAGGTATGATGACAGCATTAGTAACAACACAGAAGTCTCATGGTCCCTGTTCTCATTAATACAAAGCTAAAAGTCACACTGATGAACATAATATAACACTAATTTCTCTGTTATGGTGCTTCTTCTTCATATGAATTTGTTAGATACACTACAATTTCTGATCAGATTTGTCAGGAACTGTAATTGATATGTTCAGCATAATAACTTATCAATTAATTAGTAGCAAGTAGAAGTCTTTCCTCAAATAAAATGACATAGACATCTGTTCTTAAGTAGAAATGACAACCAAAATACTGCCTCAAAAGAGAAGTAGCCATACTTTTGAAAGATGAATCAGCCTAAAGCAGCATCTTTTTTTCCCTATGGATATATTAATAAATTTGCAAACAGTTAATTTATCTAATTTATTGCAGTATGAATCTATATTATTAAAAATGTGTGCTTTTCTAAAATAATGTGTCATTGCTGAGATAAGTCAGAATATATTTTGTTAAACTAAATGAAATCAGGACCCAGTAGGTCTACTGAAGAGTCATACCAACAGGAGCCCCTGACACAGATATCTGGAGCCACACTGAGTGATGTCGCTGTGTCATAGATAGGTGGCAATTCCAGTAAAACCCAAAGTGAAGCAACCTATTATCAGCACTAGCAAACTTAAAAGTGTTAACTTTGTTTCTACTCTGGTATGAACAGATGAGAGTAGCCACATTTCCCACCAAGGCCAGCATATTCTCTGATAATTTGCCTGGTGTATAGCAGCATTGTTAGCCCGGTAGCAAATTAAATGTTGGCAAAGTGGGTCAGTGAAAAAAAGGCCTAAACCCACTGCTGCTATCTGTTACTTCAACAACTCCATCAATGTCCAATGTCCTCTATCAACAATCAAAAAAAGAAAAGATAGCCTAAAATGGACATAAGAGGTGACTTGGGAAAAATATTTAATGTCACATAAGTAATGTGTGATCTTGGAAAATATACTTCATCCCTTGAACCTGAATTTACTCATCAATAAAGCAAAAGGTCTGAAGCAGCTGATTTCCAAGTTCCTTTTACCTCTAATATCCCTTGTTCTAGAATTTTCCATCTCCCTTATTAACTGGCTAGACATGTACAAAGGAAAATAAGAACGAGACTCTCAAAGACTTGTGATATGGAAAAAATAAAATTGTGGGTATTTTAAGGAGCCAGAACTAATATTAGTGGGAACCCTAAACAGAAGAAAATGTTAAACCATGCACAAGAAAGAAAAGAAGGAAAGAAAGAAAGAAGGAAGGGAGGGAGGAAGAATACTCTCAGAAAGTAAGGCTTAGTGGGGCAAGAGTCAAAGTTGGTACTCAGGGCACAAGCAAAAAGAAAAAGCACCAAAGAGAACAACCCAGCAGAAAGAAGATAATTTTCTTGTGTTCCTCCTTAAGCATAATGGTCAGTAAAGCCCCCCACTTCATACTCAGTTTTCTGAGATACTGACAAGTAAATGCACAGAAAGCAGTGACTTATTTGTTTCTTTTATATCTCTACATTTTTTAAGTTTTTACTTAAATTCTAGTTAATATACAATATTAGTTCCAGGTATGCAATATAGTGATTCAACATTTCCACACAACACCCAGTGCTCATCACAACAAGTGCATGCCTTAATCTCTATCACTTATTTATTATGTTAACTGGAGTTTAAATAGAAACTTAAGAAATTTTTCTTTAAAAAGACAATCTTTTAAACCAGAACCGACAGTGGCACAAATGTGGAATAGCTCTGTTTCCTATTTAATAAACATATACTCTCATCTAGGGAGCATATTCTTTTCTTTCCAGTCTAGTAGAAAGGAATTGCTTGAGCATCTCACAGTCGCTCTCTAAAATATTTCCAGCCACTTTTCCCCTTATCTTTCATTTTATCTCATTCCCAGGTAACTGGAAGTTAACCAGGAGGAAAATCCAATCTCTTATGTAGTTTCATTTAAAAACAGAAAACAGTCCATCAAGTTGAGTAGGTTCTTTTGTGCATTTTTACTCTATGAGCAATTTACTCCTAAAGAGTAACTGAGAACTAACTTGTGGGAAAGAATGTCATACACTAAGGAAATCTCTATTTGGAGAGAAATTTACTTTGCAGGAGGGAGGTAAAATTAAGTTGCTCAGATTTTGGTCAATGCCTACAACTATAAAAAGTGTTATGGAAAAACCAAATAGCCCCCAATTACCCAGTACTAATTCACTGTTTAATCTGTAAAGTCTTCTGTATAACCTCAGAACTTTGGGGGTCTTATCTTCTCTTCATAGGATGGGGCAAAATACCAGTTATTTTGTACATAAATGGAGGACTCAAGGCATTGAAAATAAAATAAAGCTTCAAGATTCCAGTGGTAAAATGTGACTTTCACAGCATGTGACCATGATGACCATAGGAACATTATAGAGAATAATTTGTTATTTCCTTCCAAACCTCCCCCATCTCTGGACCAATCTACCACTCTGAATGTAGAAGAGAAAGTGTCTGATCATTTAGAATCTGTCCCAGGAAGTATGGACTAGTAACTAGTCTTGTAGGATCAGGGACTGTCAATGTTAGATATGATCATCAAAGTAACTACTAAATTTTTATATATTAATATATAAAATATAAAAAAACCAAAAAAGCAACAATAATAGTGGTTGTCATTACATCTAGTACTTGAGGACTTACATGCATTACCTCATTTAATTTTCAAAATTTATTGAAGTAGGTATTATTATGGTACACATTTTATAAATGAGGAAGGCAAGGCTTGGAGAAGTAATAACAGCTACAAGCATGGTTTACTTCTTTCAGGTCTCATCCACTGGTATTGCTAGATATTTTATTAATTATATTATATTGAAAATTATTTCATGTGTTTAATTTAATGTTATCTTTCAGAAGAAAAATTTCTAAGACTGTGGAAGCAAGTTCTTTATTATTTCATTATTCACTATTTTCAGAATGGTTCACAAAAATTTCTAGAGGTGCTTATAGTATTCAAATAATGCAGTATTTCCATTTCTATTTTTTCAGTATACTTAATAAGTATTTAGATTTTGTTTGAAAGGAGTTTGTGAGCTGGGTTAAGAGGCTATGAATAGAGATAAGCTGAATATATTCATGGGTTAGTCACTCAGTTTATAACTCAAATGAATGATACCAGCTATCATAGTGACTGATTTTTAAATAGCTTTGAGATGTAACTCATCTACTGTACAATTCACCTATCTAAAGTGTACAATTCAACATTTTAAATAAATTCACAGAGTTATGCAATGGTCATCTCAATCTACTTTAAAATATTTTGTCTTCGCTAAAAGGAATCCCATGCCCCTTAACAGTAAATACCCATTCCTCTCCAACCTCCCTCCCTCACCTCCATAAGCCCTGAGCAACCACTATTTTGTTTTATGTCCCTATGAATTTTCCTATCCTGTACATTTCAGAAAAATGTAAACATATAATCCATCATCTTTTGTGATTGCCTTTGTCTACTAAGAATATTGTTGTAGATAAAGATTCATCTATGATGACTTGTTGAATCACTATATTGTATACATGAAACTAATAACACTGTTAATTATACTGAAGTTTTAAAAATAATAAATAAATAAATATTCATCTGTTGTAACATGTATCAATACTAATTCTTTTATTGCAGAATAAAATTCCTTGAATATACAACATTATATTTACTCATTCATCAATTAACGGATATTTCAGTTGTTTCCATTTTAACTATTATGCATTATGCTATTATAAACATTGTGTACAAAGTGACATGGGTTTTCATTTCTCTTGGGTATATATTCAGGAGCAGAATTGCTGTGCTATATGGTAACTCTATTTTTAACTTTTGAGGGCCTGCCAAACTGATTTCCACAGCAATTGTACCATTTTACATTCCCATCAGCAATGTATGAGAATTTCAAGTTCTTTATACCCTTGCCAAGAGTTTTATCATTATCTGTCTTTTTTATTGTAGCTATTGAGAATTTTTTCATATGCTTAATAGTCACTTATATGTCTTCTTTGGAGAAATGTCTATTTAAATCTTTTACCCATTTTAACAATTGCTATTTTTTTTATTGAGGTAAAACTCACACAACGTAAAACTAACCATTTTAAAGTGTATAGTTCAGTGGCATTTAGTATATTCATAATGTAGTATAAGAATTGTTTCTATCTAATTCCCCCTCAAAAAGCAAGTGTGCAACATAAACCGTGTTTGTATAAACTACGTAGACAAACTAGTATAGTATGGCTCAAGACCCTAAGTGTGCAAAATATCCTTACCAGTCACAGCATTTCATGAACTCACTTGAGAACTGGCCAAAGGCCAGTAATGAAAATAGGCCCTTCATGGGAACATGTAAGATTTGAACAACTCAGCCCTGCTGGATTAATACTTTCTCACACAACTTATATCCAAAATATATAAATAACTCTTAAAACTCAATGATAAGGCAAACAAACTAATGGAAAGGGTAAAAAGCCCTAAACAAGCATTCAGTAAAGAAGATATATAAATGGCCAAAAAGCACTGGAAAAGATTCTCAGTATCTTTACTCATCATAGAAATGCAAATGAAACCACAATGAGATACCAGTAGAAGAAGAAAATAAAATAAAATTGAAAAGACTGACAATACCAAGTGCCAGGTTTAAGAAAAAACACTTGAAGTCTCATATATTGTTGGTGGGACTGTAAAATAGTGCAGGCACTTTGGAAGATAGTTAACATACACTTAACATAAAATTCAGTCAACATACACTTAACATAAAATTCAGCAATTCCTCTTCTAGTATTCACCTAAGAAAACCGAAAATATATGCCAACACAAAGACTCAATTGTTCATAATAGGCTGTATAAAAGCCTCAAACTGTCAATAATCCAAATGTCCATCAACAGGTGAATGGGTTTACAAATTGTGGTATAGTCTCACAATGTAATCCTACTCAGAAATTAAAAAGCTTTACTTTTACATAATACCAATACATACATCATAAACAAATATCAAAAACATTAGGCTGAGCAAAAAAATCCAGCCATGTCTGATAGCTTATGAAATTCTACAATAGGCAAACCAGTCTATAATGTCAGGGATAAGATCAGTGGCAGCCTATAACAGTGGAAATGGTAGAGAGAGGTTGACTGAAAATACCGGAAAAGAATTTTGAGGAGTAAAGAAAATGTTCTACCTTGATTAGGGTTTTGGTTGTAAACACTTGTCAAAATGTATCAAATAGAACCTCTCTAAAATGATTGTATTTGATGGTATGCAAATACATATACAAATACCTCACACAAAAGTAGATTTGTAAATAATGAAGCTGGACCACTAGATTAATGCTTAATTGCATTTTGCCACTTGTCTTCCAATTACATGAGTAAAAAAATCTCCTTACTTTTAAACCAATTAGAGTTGATTTTCCTGTTACTTGTTTCTAATAGCATCTTTACAGATATATCTCATCAATCATAAAAAATATATAAACATATGCATATAATCCAGTTGATTATTTTATGTACTAAGCTCATGTATATCAAACAACTAGGTTTTAAAAATAGTTCTCATATATTTTCAGTTTCAACCACAATTATACTTTAATCTACATATTCAGTTTCTAACCAAAAGTGACACATTCTTTTAAAATTTATTCATTGACAAATAATGCACTTTCTCTAAAAAATGGAATTTAGACTGAATTAAAATCTTTTTTTTTAAAGATTTTATTTATTTATTTGTCAGAGAGAGAGGGAGAGAGAGCGAGCGAGCAGAGGCAGAGGGAGAAGCAGGCTCGCTGCTGAGCAAGGAGTCCGATGTGGGACTCCATCCCAGGATGCTGGGATCATGACCTGAGCTGAAGGCAGCCGCTTAACGAACTGAGCCACTCAGGCGTCCCTGAATTAAAATCTTTAATTGTTAAATGGAATATATGTGAAATTTGCCTTTAAGTAAATATTAGATAAATATTAGATAAATAGTAAATTAAGTAAATAAGTTAAGTAGATAAATATTAAGTAAATTAAGTAAATATTAGATACTTAACTAAAAAACAGATACATACATATTAATAACTTCATGACACTCAGATCTGAAATTCCATAATATGTTTTGACTTAAACATAAATAACCAAAAATACTAATTTTTAAAAATTTCTAGTATGTAAAAAAAGATTTTACATAGATAATGGCAGATAGATGGATAAATAGAATTTGTGATAAACTTTCTAAATTTGAGAAATGTTGATTTGTGGTATTAAAGAATATAAGTATGAGAGAAAAAATTATATTCACAGGTTATAAACATCACAGGTTAGTACCTTTATCGGTTTTTCTCTTCCTTGATTATTAGTAAGTGACCAAATGAAATGACTGGACCTCTCTCTTCACTCTTTCATCTAGCGCTCTTTGCTATCAATGAATTGTTTAAAGAAACAAGTAAAATGACACATAAAATATAGATTGCATAATCAACCCTGTAATGATTCACATTTAAGGAGTTTCCACTTATTCCTAAATTTTGTTATCTTTGAGTCCTTTTTCCTCTCTACTTTTCTCCTAAAACAGTGTACTGAAGAATAGCAATAAGATTGCCATTTTGTCACTTCATTTGGATTGTGTACCTACTTACTTTTCAGCAATGTGTTAAACCACTTTCCAGATAAATCTTAGAAATTGCTTCTAAAGTGTAATCCAATTTTTATCTGACTAACCATGGGATCATGTTATGCCCTAGAATAAAGGTTGATTTCTTTTTCCTTTTTCATTAATTAATTAAGCAGAGAATCATGCTTGGCCAAAATGAGGTGCTTTATATTCTTCTTGTGTGATGTAGTAATGGTGATACTGAGTTCTAATTCAGTTGATTAGTGCTATGAATTGAATAGTTTGTGTCTTCCCCAAATTCATATGTTGAAAACATAATGCTCAAGGTAACAGTATTAGGAAGTGGGGCCTTTGGGAGGAGACTAAGTCCTCTAAGAATGTAGTAAAAGAGGCCTGGCAGCACTCTCTAACCCTTCCAGCAGGTGAGGACGCAGCCAGAAGTCAGCAGTATACAGTCCAGAAGAGGGTCTTCACCGGAAGCTGACCATGCCAGCACTATGGTCTCAAAATTTCCAGCCTCCAGAATGGTGGGAAATAAATTTCTGTGGTTTATAAGCCACCCAGTCTGTGGTGTTTTGTCACCAAACTAAGACAATTACCATATTCCTACATCAATTCTCTTCTTGCAGTACTTTTGCAATGGAGCTGTCTACATAAAGTCCAACCATACAAAATAAGTAAATGAATTTGTTTTTGCCCTATGATGTCTTTTTTCCCTTTGACAGGTTAAGGAAGAAAGTTGTGTAAATATTCAGTAAAAACATGTCCTGAAATACAAGAAACTTAGTAAATAAATATCCAATAAGTACTACAGAAAAAAAAAAAAAAACAGTGGTCAAAGTGTGGGATTCTAAATCAGGCAGATATGAACTCAAAAGGGTTTTCCACTTGGAAGCAATATTACCATGGAGACACTTAACCTCTCTAAGCTTTATCTT
Source organism: Taxidea taxus jeffersonii (assembly GCA_003697995.1). NCBI lineage: Eukaryota > Metazoa > Chordata > Mammalia > Carnivora > Mustelidae > Taxidea > Taxidea taxus. The sequence continues at coordinate 72,145 of RCUC01151619.1, read as the reverse complement.
CCTAATCTATTAAATAGACAAATGAGAAACTGTAAGGACAAAATTAAATTACAAATAAGAAAATGAAAATCTACTTAAGCAAACAGAATGAAGTGACATATGTTAGTGTTCAACAAAGGGTAACTTTTATTATTAAAAATTACTGTTATTACTTGTATTATTTTTTTCTAGGCCCTAATAATATTATTTTATTTTCATTACTTGCTAAACTATTGAAGTTCAAAGATAAGGCATCAGGAATGGTCTTACGCAGATCACAGTCTATTGCAGGAACAAGACATGTTAATGGGCGTTAGAATACAGTGAGATTATTTCTAGCACAGTATGAAAAATGGTCCATAGTATTTCAAGGGAAAAAGATATTATAGGTAAGTTCTACCTCAGAGTGAGGGAAAGTAAAGGGTTGCAAAGATGACAGAAAATCCTCAATTCTGTTAGAACATTCAAGTTAACTTTTAAAGTACCTATATGGGTTGGGCGCCTGGGTGGCTCAGTGGGTTAAGCCTCTGCCTTCGGCTCAGGTCATGATCTCAGGGTCCTGGGATCCAGCCCTGCATCGGGCTCTCTGCTCTGCACAGGGTCTGCTTCCTCCTCTCTCTCTCTCTGCCTGCCTCTCTGACTACTTGTGATCTCTGTCAAATAAATAAATAAAATCTTAAAAAAAAAATAAAGTACCTATTTGGGTCTGTTCATTTGAATCCATTTTCCATAATCACTACTTTAAATTTTATCCAGCCCTCTTCGCATTTATAGTGCCTCCTCTCTACCCCAACATTCTCTACAGACAACAGTGCTTCATGCTTTGGGAGGAAAGAGACGTCATCGGGTTAGAGCCAATTAATTTCATTTTTCCTAATATGTAAATCTATATATACTAGAACCTATCAATATTCTTTCATTCCTGTCACACTGAAGGAACTTAACCTCCATGTGTACTCTGGATCTCATCTACCCAGCCCTTTCAGGAAACCACTGTCTAATCCTCCTTCTCTCAATAGCTCTGTTCAACTGGATCCTTCTAGTTGGCTTTTAAATGTTAAGTGTCTCCCATAGAAAAAATAAAATAAATCAACATCTCTAAACACTTTCTGACTTTCTTCCCTTTACAAGGAAACTCCTTTCGAGTTTTCTATGCTTAGTGATTTCTTTTTCTCACTCCCACCCATCTTATTCTAGTCTGGTTTATGCCCCCATCACTACATGAAAGTAGTTCTGTTAAAGGTAACCTAAAACTTCATTTGACTAACCCCAAGAGAAATATTACTTCTTTGACATCTGGGGAGTGTTTGTCACATGGACAATGCTCTTTTCATCCAAGCACTTGTTTTCTTGCTTTCCAGGATACAATATTGCTTTTGTTTTTACAACTGATTACCTCTCTGTCTCCTGTGTGGGCTTACTGACCTGCGCTTGGCCATTAAATTATGAAGATTCTTGAAGTTCCATTCTCTTCTCATGTCAGAGTCTAAATAAGTGATATCACCCATGTCTGTGACTTTAATTATCACCAGTATAACAATGACTCATACCAACTGCACACATGGCATCTCCTATTGTCTTAAAGACATCAAATTGTACACTTCTAAAACCCAATTCATGTTCTTCACTTCCCACAACCACTTATAATCTACTTAGCATGGTGGTGTTCTAATGTGTGACAAAGGATTAATAGTGATAAACCAAATATCTGCTTTAACTAATCCATCTCCCTTATCCCCTGATTTGTTACAAAATCATATCAATTTTAGCTCCTGAATATCTCTTACTTCTGTTTTTCTTTATTTCCACTGCCACCCCCATAGTCCAAGCTGCCCTTACCTCTCACTCCAATAACTATAGTATCTTCTGTGTCATTTTTCTATTACCAAGTAACAAGTTATCACAAACTTAGTGTCTTATAACAACATCAGTCTAGTAGTTCATAATTGCATAGGTCAAAAGTTCAGCATAGGGTAAGCATAGATAAGTTCTCTTTCTCCATGGCATCAAAAACGGATACCAAGGTATCAGGTAGGCTTGTCTGTGGGCTCTGAGGGAAAATCTACCTTGAAGCTCATTCTAGTTATCCGCAGAATTAAGTGCCTCACAGTTGGAGGACTGAGGTTCCTATTTCCTTGCTGCCTGTCGGTCAGGGACTGCTCTCTGCTCTGACTTCTTCATTCCTTTCCTTCCATCTTTATGCCATTAATGACACATAAAATCCTTCTTGTGCTCTGAATCTCTGACCTCCTTTTCTGCAAACTGCTAAAGAAAATTCCCTACTTTTGGTGATTTTAAGTTCAGATCAGATCCACAAGATAATCTATGTATTTTAAGGTTAACAGATTTGAGGACTTAATTCATCTGTAAAACACTTTCACAGGATATCAAGATTAGTATTTGACTAAACAACTGGGAGAAGGTATATATGTACATCAGAGAGTAAGAATCTTGAGGGCCATCTAAAAATTCTGCCTACTACAATCGCTATACTTATTCTTATCCTCTCTTACAGTTCATTCATGTTTCAGCCAAAGTTATCACTCTACACCCCATCCTTGACACTGAATACATTCCATGGGGTTTTATTTGTTTGTTTGTTTTTTGGTAAGAGCATCTATGTAAGGAAAAGTGGAAAGTAAATATCTGTCTTTGTATAATTTTGTTCAAAAAAGCATCATATAATTTGCATACACATGGTGGATAATCATCTAGCCTAAGAGTCATCAGCAAGGAAGAACTGCATCAGGCCCAAACACAACAGCCTCAAATATGAGACCATTCATTGTAGAATGACATGATAGTTCAATGATCCATATTATAAGTCTAATTTGAACATGTAAGTAGACAGTTTAGGGAGCCACCTTAGGGAACAGTTTGTATAGACAACTCAGTGAAAGCCGAGTATAAACATGGTAGAATAAAAAATAAATATTGAACAGAAAAAAGGTTGGAGTTTTGAAAAAATATAAAAATTCAAGCATGCATATTTAGAACTGTGATACTATAGACCTCCTACTTATCCCACTGACACAGTCACTTATGTCAATGTGAGTAAATCATATTTTCATTAGCTAGACCATCAATCAATTGGTATGCTTACAAAGACAGTTTTTGAGATGAGGGGAAAAAATGGTTTGCTTCCTTGAAAGGACAATTAACTGAAATGGGATTTTCATGTTGTAGACAGCCAGTAGCTATATGGAACAGTTCTGTTTAACTGTTATGGTGACCAAGGACAGCAGGATTGCCTGGCAAATGAGCTAGAAAAGTTACTGTCAGTGGAAATAATGAAGTATGGGTGTGCAGAATATGGGAGGAACAGCAAACAGCTTGGGATAAAACTGAAAAACAACATGAAATTTGGGAGGCTACAAAGTCATATTTTGAAGTATATGGTAAGGAATCTCATTTTCTTAGAGTACTGTAAAGGCTTTACTACAGGCTGAAACTTGGGCAGAAGTGCAATGATTTCAGAGATCCTCCATCTCTCAGCATGGTATGGCATTGTTTGCAGAGCTCCCTGGGTGCAGCAGGACACACTATGTGGCTATGCTTTAGCAGAGAAACCACACCACTCCTCTGTCCCACTCCCACATTGCTTTTCTTTTTTTATGGGGGCAAGCTAAGCTAGTCTTTGCAGAACTTGAGTCAAAATGAACTGCTTTGGCATCAAAAAGTCTGAGCTTAAATGCCAGCTGCTCAGAAGAGTAGTAGAAAAGCCAAGTACTACTCCTATTACTCCTACTATCTGGAGATATTTGGCACTCCCTCCCACTGGGAATAGAGACCTTAGTCAGGTAACCAGAAAAACCATCTAAGATGTTATCGGAGAAATTCTGACTACATCTCCTCATAACATGCTAACAGAAGTTTACTTTATTCTCCAGGTTGGAATAACCATTGGAAGTTTCCAAACACGAGACAGAAATGATTAAGCCTGTGTTTAAAAGAATAACCAGCAACAACATGAGAGAGGGATTTGGTCAGAGAACATACATAAGAGGTAGAGACATTACAAAATATGCCAGACCATGAAGTAGGCAGATATTCTGGGAAGAGGGGATGGATTCTAGAGATCTGTACTAACTCAGTCATCCTAATTTTCATTAAAACACTACTCAACCATCCAATCAGTCCACATATACTCTTCTTGGATCTACATTTAGGCTTGTTGCTAGGACATTAATATCATAAAGACCCAAGTAATTGTCCACAACTTTTCCACACTTAATTCTTCAGACATCAACCAAGCCATGAAGTACATAAATAGAATCTAAGTTTTATACAAAATCAACACCTAAACAAAATATATATTAGTTAAAGCATTTTGAAAGCTGTAAATCACTAAACAAATATAAAAAATTCCTGATACTTTATCTGATCACCTAAACAGGCAAACCGAAGAGAATAAGATTAATCTATCCATGGTTCTTTGACTTCTCTGAGTATCAGGATGGTCCCTGAGGTAGCCCAGAATACTGATCTTTATTGAATGATACTCTAATCTGGAGTCTTATTCTTTGGTCATTTCTACTTTCTCAGTAACAGGGGACTGCTCACTCTTTTTCTGATCTATTGGCAGCTTCCTAATCTGCTGATAGAATCACAGAATCATTAGATTCAATCCAAAGAATTTTTACTAAGCGTTTACTATCTATGCAGCATGACATAGTAGACAAAGTGGAAGAAGCTATTGGTAAGTAAGCAACTATTACTATCCTCAAGTAATCTCTAATCCAGTTAGGAAGATAGATAGAATCAATTAAATGTAGTGTCAGAAGTGGGGGGGGGGAAATAAAGTATATATAAAGTGCTATGGGGTATAGAGTAGATATCAAATTGTTACCCTATTTTTTCCTACAGTAATTTTCCAGACAGCCTTACCAAAAACTGACAACTGAATTTATTTCAGAGGCAATTCACATTAAAATAAAATAAACTGAAGGAAACAGTGGAAGATCAGTTATTCCTAACATTATCAAAACTTAAAATTTCTAAATATCTGTATATGAGAGTAATTCTAAATTTACATTGTTTTCAAACAATGTAAAAAGCAATGTAAAATCAATTTTGAAAACTAAGAATGACAAAAAAATTGTCTTTAGTTTGGTCAATAATTTACAAATTAAATTTTACATGTATCTATTAGGGAAAATATACTGTAAAAATATTTTCAATTATTAAGGTATTTTCCTTAAATTAATAGACATGTGAAATCAACTATTTAATTTTAGTAATCACTTACATTTGAAAAATCTACTTATATTTGAAAAATCAAAGCATATACATGAGCCACTTTCAGTCTATAGAAAATATTTGATGCATTCAAGGATTTATATTTTCTTTATAACTCCAATGAGTTTTACAGGCTTCCAAAGATTTGAGGTATATAATTGGAGAGAGTCACTGATCCATGTAGCCTATAGTTCTGAAAAGGAGTCAGAACTGTTTGGATCTCAGGGACACTGAGAAAGAATTAGAAAGTGTGTGGGAAGCTAGGATTGAATTAAGAATAATCACAGATACTTTTTACCCAGGAAGTCTGTGTGACTTGCTGAGATGTTTTTTCCTCAACTAAAGTAAATAAGTCCCTAACATAAAATGTTAAAATTAGTGGGGACACTTAATGATTTTCTGCCTTGGTCCTTCTTATTTTACAATGAGGAAACTTAAAGAAGTTAAAATACTGCTAAGAGTTACTAGGAATATAGCCAAAAGTATGACCTAGGTTTTTAAAATTTAAAAACATTGTTTTATCCAATTGATTAAATTAAAGGAAATACTTTGAATGATTTAAAAGATTGGTTATGGGATGCCTGGATGGCTCAGTTGATTAAGCATCTGCCTTAAGCTCAGGTCATGATCTCAGGGTCTTGGGATAGAGTCCTATATTAGGCTCCTTGCTCAGAGGAAGGAGTATTCTCCCTCTGCCTTCTGCTTCCCTTGCTAGTGTATGCATGCATGTGTGCTCTCTATTCCTCTGACAAATAAATAAATAAAATCTTAAAAAAAAAAAAAGATTGGTTGTAGTACATTCTTTCCAGTAATACATGTAAAATTTAATTTGTGATTTATTACCAAGATAAAGGTAAATGTTAATGTTATTTGTACAGGAAAAAAGACAAGTGTTATCAAGAATATAAAATCTATATTGATAGCAATTTGTGTACATGTAAGTTTGTCTGGAAACTTGAAAATAACAAATTGATACATTATCCTTTCCAAGAGTGGGAGCCCCAAATAAACCACAAAAAAATTAAAGCTTGTTTCCTTCAAGAAAGATTTGTGTCTGAAGGATTTGTGAGTTCACTAAGTGTTTTAGCTCAGAATAATTATTTAGGAGAAGAAATATTGGACAGGGCGCCTGGGTGGCTCAGTTGGTTAAGCTGCTGCCTTCAGCTCAGGTCATGATCCCAGGGTCCTAGGATGGAGTCCAGCGTCAGGCTCTCTGCTCAGCAGGGAGCCTGCTTCTCGCCCCCCTCTCTCTCCCTGCCTCTCTGCCTACTTGTGATCTCTGTCTGTCAAACAAATAAATAAAATCTTAAAAAAAAAAGAAATATTGGACAATACAGGGGCTGATACTTCATCCCTATTTCTACAATAATTACTTGGCTTCATTTCCTAAAGTCTTAGATGAGGAGCTAATTTCCTTTCTGTTATTCTGTATATAAATGAGATTGTCATTTGCTTCTGTTTAACTCTGATTAAAAGTAATAACCACTTAACTTTGACTATTTAATCAAGTTTTGATCAAAATCACCTGTCATTGACAATAATAGAATTCAAAATATGTATAATATGATATATTTGTCAAGGATTGTATGTTATGTTTCAAACAAGAAAAGAAATCCTACATTGCATGTCTTTAAAGAGCACTCACATTCTTTTATAGAATTGACCGATGCTGGGTTTTGTCACCAAGAGGCTAATAGTTCAGGAGTGAGAAGGCTTTTGCATCAAGCAAAAGAAAAAGTTGAGGTTGAAGACCCTGTATAAAGATGTGTCACTGGTTACAACACTGGAATGAAACCCTTCCAAAGCCATCAGACATTGTAACTACTGAATCAAGACTACAAAATAAATATTTAAAGTAAATTAAGACATAACAATTTGAAATAGAATAAAAAAATACAGATCTGTACAAGATATACTAAAGGAAAATAGAAAACAACTTGAGTCTGCAGAAAAAAAGTTTTAAACTCCAAATGGTGAAAGTATGAATATATATCAGTAAAGATACAGAAGCTCAAATGACACTAATAACCACATTTACCTAAATAGTAGCTATGTGAGGTAATGGATATGCTAACTAACCTTATTATGGTAATCATTTTGTAATATATATGTATCAAATTATCAGGTTGTATACCTTAAACTTACATAATGTTATTTGTCAATTATATTTCAATAAACCTGGGGAAAAAATAACCACATTAACCTAATTGTCAATTATATACCACTATACTCAATAACTGAAAATACATATTCATTTCAAGTGCTCATAAAATATACATGAAGATAGACAATAGGGACCATAAAATAAATCTTTAAAATATTTTAAAAGATTAAAAGTTTACACAATGTATTCCCTGACCAAAATGGAATTAAATTACAAATCAAAAAAATAGTACATCTAGAAGGTTTTCTAAGCCTTCTAGATGTATTATTTTTTTGATTTGTAATTTAATTCCATTTTGGTCAGGGAATACATTGTATAAACTTTTAATCCCAGATATCTGGAAATTAAACAATTTACATTTAAACAACTGAGGGGTCAAGAAGAAGTCACAAAGAAAATTAGAAAATATGTGAACCACTGATAAAAGCACAACACATCAACATCTTTGGGATATAGCTAAAGCAGTACTTAGAGAAAATTCTAGTAATTAAATGCTTATATAAGAAAAGAAGATCTCAAATCAATGATCTAATCTTTTCCACTAGAAATTAGAAAAATAATAGCCAATTATACCTAAAGCAAACAGAAGGAAGAAAATAATAAATACAAAGGTAGAAATCAAGGAAATTGAAAACAGAAAACCAATCAATAGAATCAATGAAACCAAAGTTGGTTCTTTAAAAAGATAGTAAGAGGGTGACTCAGTAGGTTAAGTGTCCAACTCTTGATTTCAGCTTGGGCCATGATCTCAGGATTGTGAGATGGAGCCCCAGAAGCCCAGCATGAAACCTGCTTGGGAGTCTTTCTCTCTCCCTCTGCTCCTCCCCCTTCTTAAAAAAAAAAAAAAAAAAGATAAAAAGATCAATAAGACTGAAGACCTCTATTAAAGCTCACCACAAAAAAGAAAACACAAATTATCAATACTAGGCATAAAATAAAGGAAATCACGATCCTGAGATACTGTGAACAGCTTTATACCAGTAAATTAGAATATTTAGATTAAATGAACAAATCCCTTGAAAGCCACAAATTATGAGTGCTCAATTAGGAAAAAAATACATAACCTTATAACCGAATAAGTCTATACACATTAAAAAATGGAATCCTTTGGGATGCCTGGGTGGCTCAGTTGGTTAAGCAGCTGCCTTCGGCTCAGGTCATGATCCCACCGTCCTGGAATCGAGTCCCACATCGGGCTCCTTGCTTGGCAGGGAGCCTGCTTCTCCCTCTGCCTCTGCCTGCCACTCTGTCTGCCTGTGCTCGCTCGCTCTCTCTCTCTAACAAACAAACAAATAAATAAATAGAAATCTTTAAAAAATGGAATCCTTACTTGAAAACCTCACAAAGAAAATTTCAGGCCCCAATAAGTTCACTGGTGAATTCTACAAAATATTTAAGGAAGAAATACCAACTTTACACACTATCTTTATCTACCAGAAAATTGAAGAGAAAGAAATATATCCCAATTTACTTTATGAGGTGAGACTTTGTTGTGATATCAAAAATCAGATATATTATAAGAAAAAAGAACTACAGAACAATATCCCTGAAAAAACATAAATGCAAAAAATAAATATAAAATACAAAAGTTTTTAAGAGAATTATAAAGGAACAGAAAAAACACAAATGAAAGGAAGCTGCTGGATGCCCAATTTCTACTGGAAGAGGCTGATACAATTACTCAGATATATGCACATGCTACCTTTCACAGAAAAGGGAATATGATTAAGAGGGTGAAACCAAGAGTGGATAAAACACAGCCAACACCCTCTAGCCACAAATGAGAACTCAGGGGGGCAGAGCAGAAAGCTGTGAAGGATTATCTCCAAGTCCTGAAACCTAATCAAGGAACTCAGGCTAAAAACTTGTCCTGGCCAAATTTCAGAACTGCATTGGACCAATGATTTCTTTTTATCTTCCATTTTGCCCTTTTTGAATTCTAATGCCTATAACTGTTAACAATACTCATCCTGTTGGGGATGAGTGTTGGGGTCATTTAAGTTTTCTCTTTAGTTTTATAGGTCCACAGACAAAGATTAATTATGCCCCAGGAGTTACACTTAATGAATTATACCCAAGAGCCTCATCTGCATATGATTTAGATGACTTAAATGTTGAGAGTTTAGCCTTTGAAGCTAATGAGATTTAGAGGAGATTCTGGATGTGAGCCAGTGCTGTAATGGGGTAAGACTCTTGGAATCCTCAGGAGGCAAAGTCTGTGCTGTGCATTTGGCAGGGGCCTGAGTCTTTGGGGGCCAGAGGGCAGATTGTGGTAAGCAGAATTCTAGGATACCCCTCAAGAATTTCTACCTCCCTGCTGTACATGCCCTGCATAATACTTGGGATCTTGAATATGATAGGTTTTACTCCAGTGATTACATTATAGCAGAGATGACCTTAAGACAGGAAGATTACCAGGTAGGTCTGGCCAAATCATATGAGCCATTAAAAGCAGAGAGTTTTTTCAACTGGTCACAGAAGAGACATGAGAAGAGACATGCAGATTGTCAAATCCATGAGAAGGATTTGATATGTCATTGCTGGCTTGAAAATCGAAGTTATTAACTTGCCCTACCTGGAGTGACAGGATATGGAAATGGGCAAAAAGTAGCAGAATATGGAAATGGGGGACAAAATAAGGATGGAAGACAAAGAAGGACAATTATATGACCTAATTACATATAAAAGTATGTGTCTGGGAATGTGGGTGAATGCACAAAGGATGTATTAGAAGATTAACTAAAATATTAGCAATAATTATATAGGGATACTGAGATTTCAGGAGATCTAAACTTTCTTATATTTGTGCATATCATTTTGAATACATTAATGTAAAGATATATTTTTTAATACTGAAGAAAATGTAACTGTTTTTAACATGAGGAAAATAAAATTTATATATAATTGTTTAAAAATAATCTACAAAACTATGTGATATTATAAATAACAAAACAAGATTGGAAGTTGAGGGTGTTAAGATGGGAGACAGATATTCTGTAAATCAATAAGAATAAAGTCAAACAATCAAAGAGAAAAAAATAGTAAAGGATATGAACAAAACACTTTTCAGAAAAACAAAAACTAATAGCAAATAAACATAAGGCAACATGGTGGTGATCGCATAAAAGCAAAATAAAACCATAGTAAGATACAATTTCATACCTCCAGCCCGGCAAAAAATAAATAAAAATAAAGCCTAATAATACCAAATAGTTGATGAGATTGTAAAATAAGAACACTTTTATACACAGCTAGAGAAATAAGTTTAAGAATAATTTGGGCTATCTGATAAATTTGAAGATGCATTTTCTATGATTTAGCATTCTCTGTTACAGACCCTCTCACACATGCACACAAGGAGATATGTACACAAATGTTCACAGCAACACTACTGGTAGGAGAGAGACAAATTATAAACAACCTCAGTGTTCTTCAACAGAAGGTTAGATAAATAAATTGCACTCTACTCATCTATGTAAGAGTTGCATCAATATGGATGAATCTCATAAAATTTAATCTGAATTAAAAAACAAGCTGTCAGAGGAAATACCAACTATGAGACCATTTATTATAAAATGGGCAGAATAACCACAAATGTAGTAAAAGCTTACATGAGAAGATAAACACTAAATTCTGGAGAATGATTGGAGAAAGATAAGTAGGAATGACATCAGGATGGTATACATAGGGATTTTCAGCAATAGTTTCTATAAACTATATATATATACACATACATATGTGTGTATATGTATATATATGATATCTCTCTATATATGATGTCTCTATATATTTATATATCTCTGTATTTTATAGATATGACAAAATGTTAAGATTAACAAACCCGAATGAAGGATGAATGATGATGAAGACACATGGGTCAATTTTTTCATAACGTAGAAAATCCTGTACTATTATGAAAATGTATTTTCCAAACTTCTAATAATTTTTAAAATGGAAATATTTTGAAAAATTTAAAAATAAAATAAAAAAGTAAATAAATATAAAATAAAATAAATAACAAAATAAAATAAATTTTAAAAAACTGGCACATATTAGTTGATAAAGTCTCACTTTATTTTGCTAATTGAGGATAATCTATTATTACTAAGCTGTCAAAGTTCTATTAGGGGTCATTTGTTTGATCTAATTTCAGGAGGAACAGAACTCTTAACATCAGGTATATACTTAACAATCGATCAAACCAAGACATGGTTGAGCCAGTCATTTCAACTCCTCAAGATCAATATCAATCACTACGATATTGATTGGAATACAAGGCCAGATATAGACTGTAAAGCTGGAGGAAATGATTGGCTCAATTTGATTCCATAACAAGTACAGAATTGACCCAAGGGAAGGGAAGCCACAAAATCCTTCCAATGCATCAGATGAATTAAATTAATTTAGATTCCTACTCTTGAACTTTTTTTTCAATCCTCTACTTTACTTCCAGGAAAAAGTTTTGTTTTTAATTCCACCTTTTGGGGCTCAAAAATGACATTATTTCTGAAGGTTTCCTGTACCCATTTTCCAAAGAGCAAGTCCAATCTAGTTAGACTATACAATAATAGGGAGGTAGGTTCCCCTATGCTGGATTAAGAACCAGAACATAAAATCCAGAGAAGAGAAATTTGGTAGACTCAGAGAGTTGCATGCAAGGGACAAGTCTGTAATATACTGAAATTTTATAACACAAACCATAGTATTAGTACCTAATATATATCTTCTTGAAATATGAAAACTTTTATAATGAATAGATACCTTTAAATATTCCATGACATATGAAAATGTTTATTTCCATATGATTATGAGTCATTACTAGAATTGAGATGCATCAACACTATGACTATAATATAGGAAGAGGAGGAGATGTGCTTTTACGGGCATTTAAAATGCAAAAGATAAAGATATTACTATTTGGGCTTCTTTCATTATCATCTTAAGCCAATCCCCACATTGCCACATGCAATTGTGGAGCACAGTAATTGGTGGTCAGTCAAGAAGAGTGAAATAACATAATCTGGGTATTCAAATTAGCAGAATTCTGGCTATCCAGCAAACAAATACCTCTATTATTCTGCTAACAAGTATCCAACTCAAATAGTAGAGTTATACATAATATCTGCTGTTACATAAAATGTAGCCAGCAGCCCTCTGAAAGTCTTTTTGAATACATCGTCCCACACTCCAAGTTAGGGGAAAGAAAGAGAATATCCCTACAGATATCTGGCCATTAAGCCTCCGCACAGCAGTGTGGGGAGAGGTAATCTAATCGAGCCTGCTAAGGAAAACGATGTAGATCACATTATTCATGGATACCACCTGCTGGTAGACATGCAGCGTTGCCACACAGAGAAGGGCACAGAGGGGAAATACACACTGAAATGGAAAGACCAGAGTATACTGAATAGAGGAAATAATATTTAGGGGGGGAAAAAAGCAATGAAATTGAGTAGACTATATAGCAAGATGGTGACAACATCTTACTCCTTCAAGAACTTTTTGTTCTGGATTTTAACTTTGAAACGTCTGTAGTAGTAGTGACATTAGCAATGGGCTCCACTTTATAACTTTGTAACTACTAATAATTACACATAAATCCAAGATCTATAGACTATTAATTCTTACATCAAGAGCAGTGATTCTCAAAGGGGACAATTTTTGTTCCCCTTGCCACACTGGGAAATATGTCAATGTCTGGAGAAAATTATTGTCACAAAGGTGGAGGGGGAAGGCTGTGCTAATGACATCTAGGGAGTAGAGGCCAGAGATGCTACTAAATAGGACAGCCCCCCACAACAAGATATAATCCAGCCCAAAACAAAAACAGTGCCAAACCCTGATCTAGAGGAACCAATTCAAAAATTAAAATACAGAAAAAATATTTTTTCTGTTTTTTTTTCTTTATTTAATAAACATTTATGGAGTGCTTATTATATGGCCAGTGCTCTTCTAAAAGCTTTACAAACATTAATGTATTTTATTATCATAACAATCCTAAGAGGTATATATTAATAGTCCCATTTCTAAAATGGGGAGACCAACACAAAGGGGTTACATAGCTTGTGCAAGATGCAAGGACTAGCAAGTGCTCCAGTCATAATTGGAATCCAGGGACCCTAGCTCCATAGTCCACTTCCTAAACTATGAAACTATGCTGATGACCTTTCTGTGGACATATCCTTTCAGCCCAAGTAGAGATCCAAAAATAGGATTGCCATTTCAGTGATTTTTCTTGCCCATCTTGGGGTCTTTTGCTAAAACCTGATGAAATCAATGTATTGTCAGTCACTGCAACCTTTGGTGTCCCTATTTCAAGGGAACAGAGTGGTAGAGTGGCAGGGAGGGAAGCCCTTTGGGTTTTGCAATTTAAAAAATTTGAGTTCAAACTTTATCCCTATGCCTTAACTCTAAAGCCTTCACCAACTTTCTAAGCCTTAGTTTCCTTCTTATGAGGTAGGAATTATAAACACTTGCAGTCTTTTTGCAGGGAATAGAGTTATGTGCTGTGCATGGACATAGAAGGCACTGATAGCCATAATAGCCAATAAAAATGATTATCATTATTTTTTCTATTTAATAGACCAGAATTCCTTACTAATAATCAACTGATTCCACATTCCTTCATCCTTATACTTCTCTACCTCCCTGCCTACCCAAATCTGATTATCTTGTTTTAGAAAGTTGTTGACTCTCTTAGTATACCCCATTAAATGACGTTAATATTTGCATTTCCTTGGCTATGCAATAATTGAAGTCACTAGGAAAAAGTGTATAGGAATACTGGCTTTGTGGTTATAGTTCCAGTCTCTTGAAAGAAAAATTTTTATTCACCTTGTTGCTATGTTGATTTCTTTATTTCAGCCAGTTCAGATACAGTGCATTTCTCCTATATTATTCTCCTATCTGAAGCAAGACTGGTCTCAGGAAATAACATTATATATGGTTCAATTTGTGTTTACAGTGTCAAATAGGATTCATTAGATTGCCAGTTGCAGAGGACCCACTCAAGCTAGCTTGGGAAGGGAAGGAATTTATGCACGAATTCCCACTACTGGGAAGTTCAGAAATGTAGTAGGTCCTGAGGTTTCAAGCATGGTTAGACAGAGGACATTGCCTCTCTGGCCATCTTTCAGAACCTTCTGTCTCTATCGGCTTTCTCTTTGATTTCTTTTTTTTTTTTTTTAAGATTTTATTTATTTATTTGACAGATCACAAGTAGATAGAGGCAGGCAGAGAGAGAGAGGGAAGCAGGCTCCCTGCTGAGCAGAGAGCCTGATTCGGGGCTCAATCCCAGGACCCTGAGATCATGACCTGAGCTGAAGGCAGAGGCTTAATCCACTGAGCCACCCAGCTGCCCCTCTCTTTGATTTCTTTAGAATGGACAAGATTTTCAATTACGACCCTTATCAGTGTTACCCACTTACAAGCTAGTAGCTTTTGTTTTGTTTTGTTTTGATAGACTTCCTATTTCTGGCTGGAACTTTCCTGAGAGTCTCTAATACGTTGTCATTGAACATCAGTGGAAAGGGAGATAAGACTACTTTGATTTGCCTGGATGATGCCAAGTTCCCTGTCCCTCCATAGTCAGGAAGAAGAAAGCTATCCTCATATAATGACCAAAAAAAAAAAAAAAAAAAAAAAAAAAATCCAACAAGAAATAAAAGTTTCATCACTGGAGAAGACTGAAAACACGTGCTGTCCGCTACTGTCACCAAAGACCTGAAGCTTGGTTTGTAAGGAAACAAGGTTTGGTTCTGTATTTTTATGCACTAGATTCCTAAATCAGGGTTCTCATTCTCTTGTCTTGAGAATTTGTCTTAATCCAAAAGACTAAATGTTGTATCAGTACTTAAAGAACCTTACTGAGAAAAATATATTTAACCACTAAAACAGGGCTAACACAGATGGCAGAAATGGAATGGATGGGAACCTTGTTGTCAAGAACCACACAGAATTTTAAAAAATATAGTGACAGGTAAAAAATGGTGTCCAGATAAGCAGTTGCCATCTGAGAAGTTTAGCAAACTGAAATATGTGTATTGGCAGGCATCAGTAGCAATACTAAACAAATCCAAATACCCATCCCACCTCTTTTTTACTATTTTCTATAACCTGGCACCCACAATGGCTGGAGGAATAGCGGAAAACCTAAAGAACCTTTCATAACGCAACCCAGAGTGGATTAGGAGACATTCTCTCAACATAAAAACACAAAAGAGAAGAGCCCTTTAAGGGAAGATATATTTATAATGCTAAGGCACCAGCTCTTTCATTGATTAACATACCAAAGAAGTAAATGACAATCCCTATTTGCAACAGTTAAGGAATACTAGTCTTCCAAATTCCCCACTTTGACAATGTCTTCCCTTTGGTGCCTCCCCACCCTACTTTCAACGACTGAAAACCCTCTCTTAGACTCCCTACCCAATGACTGAATTAGAAGTGACTGAGGAGAACTAACAACCCAGGTTAGAGGAAAGACTTTTCAGGAGGAAACCAAAAAGTTAAAAATCATGGAGCAGCTCGAGGGGTTGCCAGAAAGAAAGGGTGTTAAGGAGAATATAAAACCAACAATGAAAGCCAGGCAACAGAAGCACGAGAATAAACTAATGTATGAGAGAAACCACTTTTGAATATCCATCACCCTGTATATGTTGGAATATGACATCTGAACCTGAAGTAGAAGACTATTCTACTTGGACATTCTTCAGGATGCCTTGCATATGCTTAGCTAAGAGTAAGGTGGTTTTGTGATGGATTTAGTCACTCTTGTCTTCTACAATAAGGGAGCAGAAATCTAGGGAGACACATTCACTTGAGATAAGTTTATTGAAAACCTGCTATATATATGCTAGTGTCTGTGTCAGCACCAGGAATCTACAAATAAATAGTACAATACATTCCTGACAGAAGATAGTGATAGCTTTGTAACAGTAGAATGGGGGGGGGGGGGGGGAAGAAAGAAAGGAGATGAGACAATAGAGAGCTTGAAGAAGGGCATTTGGAAAGTAATACATGGGCCCTGTATTTTAGGAGCTGGGAAACTGGGACGATGTTAGGACTCAAGTTATTCAAATAAGGACTTGTTATAAACAGGTGTTTAAAATCTAAGAGGAGAGCAGAAGCCTAGATACTAGAATTAAAATGCTAGGGTCAAATCAAGACTAACAATAACATTGACTTCATCTTTAGTGCCCCATAGATCTATATTTCCTGAAATCTCTTCCCTCATAAGATGGGGCAGATCTTAAAACCTAAAGATGGAGATGAACCCACTGGTGGTAATGGTGTCATATGCAGAAGGAATAAAGTTGTAGAGACAGTTACTAAGTAGTCTATTATGACTAGACAATGAATAGCTACTTAGTCATTCTACTTACTTGCCCTTTGCTACTTATTCATTTGGGTTCTTCTTTGATTCTTTTAGCTAGGCTACCAACAATTTTTAAATATTAGCCAATCACAACAGTGAAATTATTGAAATTCTTCATCAAATTCCTATTTTTCTTAGAGCATTATCTGTAAAGCATTTTAATGCAATTAACACAAAAGGCAGAGAATATATACATGCCTTTTATTGGTGCTGATGGCCCAGCTCAAAGTCATCCTCCTTAAGCATGAGAATTTTGTATTGCAGTTATTATTTACCACATTTGTATAATTTGTGTTGTTGTCAAAATGTTTACCCCCAAAATATCTTAGCAAGAGCTACACACTGTTTATCAAGCAGCTTTGGGTACTATTGAAATCCTGCCATATGTCACCAAGGAAACAGACTCAATTTGAAAACCTCAGTTTTAGAGCAAAAGAAAATTATGTTTTGCTCTCCACGGGAATTGGTACAATGGTTACATCTGGATAACATTACTGCATGAGGCTCCCCCCTGTCCCTTTCACCCACCACACGATATGAACATTTTGAATATTCCTCAGAAGTTCATGTTATATGCAGTTGTATGGGACACTGATTCTACTGGTTTAAGCAAACTCCTCAAAAGGCTTTTGAATCTATTCTAATAACAAATAAACTCATTTCTGTTAGAGTTATGCTGCAAACTTTAAACCTAACTTCCAGGAAAACAAACAAACAAACAAACAAAAACTATCTTGGAATCTCGATAGAAACCTGGTTCTACTAAGATAAATTTTATGAGGAACCCTTGGAGGAAAAAAATCTCAAATGTGTCTTTCTCAATTATTAATTTTTAAGACTGACTTCCATCTTGTATGCCAGACTGCTGAAAGAAGACTGTAACTGATACTATTTAACCTCAAGGCACTTTGCCTTCAGCCTCTAAATATCCCATAATGCCTGGATTTCCTGGTCATATTTTTTAAATTATGATTTCTTAAAGCCAAGAGATGAGAACCATTTTGACAGATGTTGGGTTTTCTTGTAACAAATATTGAATTGAATGGTCTCTCAAGGTGGTCTTACTTCATGCAAAATTCTCTTCACTTTCCTGACTCTAAGTAGGAGGCTAAGAGATAATAATAGACCATAAATAATTCCTACAAATCCAAGTTGAAAAATTATGAAAATATCTCATGCATCTAGCCATACTCAGCCTCTTACTGATTTCACTTATGAGACGTATCTCTAAATAAAGATTTCATGGAGTTAGTGTGACAGACTCCTTTAATAATGCAATCATTTGGGGTGCCTGGGTGGCTCAGTGGGCTAAGCCTCTGCCTTCGGCTCAGGTCATGATCTCAGGGTCCTGGGATCCAGCCCCGCATTGGGCTCTCTGCTCAGAGGGGAACCTGCTTCCTCCTCTCTCTGCCTGATTCTCTGCCTACTTGTGATCTCTGTCTATCAGGTAAATAAAATAAATAAATAAATGAATAAATAATGCAATCATTTTTTATGTGTCTTGGTCATGAAGAAAGTTGGGACATGATACCCATAATACAACAGACTTCTCACAAACTGTCACATTTCCTTTATCCTATCTGGTTCAGAAATGAAGACAAGCCTTTTGTCACAGACTCACAAGAAGCAAAGGTTCAAATTATAATGTTTATCAATATACACTTAAGTTTCAGGTAGAAACCAGATCCAATATACAGATTTTTGAGTTCACGGTTCAATATGGCGACGGAAGAAGATCCTGAACGTGCTTACCCCTGGAACACACTGAATCTGCTGCTCTATAAAGAACTACTTTCTCTGCAAAAAATACTATCTGAGCCACTCCCCGCCTGAGGCAAAAGAGAGAAGGTCCACATCAAAGAAGTAGGAAAGGCTGAGACACAACCTCACCATAAACCCCAACACCATCCCCACCATCCCCCACAACTCCCTAGCAGAGACCCACAGTACAGAGGGAACTCAAACCCCACAACCCCTCACTAAGGAGCAAAGGGTTTCAACCCCATATCAGACACCCCCAATTTTTTAAAACCTGCATCTGAGAGACAAGTCCCCAAATATCTAGCTTTGAAAACCAGCTCAGGCGGGAGTCCACAAGACCTACAGGGCTGTAGTGACCTGGACTCTTCAACAGCCTGCTCTTTAACCCAACAGTCTCGGGACCCGGTGTGGGAGCCGCCGATCCAGAGGTGCCCGGACTTTCTGTGGGAGAAGCTCATATGCTTGTCTGGGAGCATTGGCCTGAGGGACAGACTGATTTGACACACTTCTGGGGGCCTGCTGGGATGCTTTCTAAGAACAGAGGCTGGAGGGTGCCATCTTCGAGTTCTCCCTGCGCCTTGCTCCAACTGGCAGGCACTTTTAAAATTTTTTTAACTCGAGATTTGTTTTTTTGTTGCTATTTTTGTCTGTTTGTTCCCTTTTCTCTCTCTCCGTCTCTCTCTCTCTTTTTTTCTTTTGCCTGGGGGCACCATCTCTAAGCACTCCTGCTGTCTCCCTCCAGCTGATGCGTGACACTCTCATGCTCGCTGGCTCGCTCTCTGCCACACTCCAGAGTGCCACTGTCCCCCGCTTTTACACATGTTTGGTGTCCTGGTCTCTATGACTGCCGCCTGCCTCAGTCATGTCCCAGGAGATGTCCCTTGCTGTCCAGGCTCTGGTGGCCGAGGGGCTTGTATTTCGGGGTCCCATGGGACTGTAACCCTCAGGAAAACCAATCTCGGCAGGCCAGCACCCTTAGGGTACCGCACAGACAAACACAGCCCCACTCTTTCTGTGAAAAAGGCCTATTTTCACTTCAGAGAGCTTCGGCCTGAGGACCAGGCTTCTGACGTGGCTCATCCCCACGAGCTTACAACGTGAACGTGAGCGTGAGCGTGAACGTGAGCGTGAACGTGAGCGTGAGCGTGAGCATGGACGTGAACGTGAGCGTGAGCGTGGACGTGAACGTGAATGTGAGCGTGGACGTGGACCTGGGCTGGTGCGCACTGCGTCTTCATGTTGTCTCCCTCTGCTTCCTGGAAGTTTGCCTCGGGCTCCCAGGCGGAAGCTTATACACCGGTCTGGAGACCAGATTTTGGCAACTACCGCCCAGGGAACACCTCTAGATCACCAGGCACATCTGCTTGCAGTTGCACAGGACTCTGTACACTTGTATAATTTAAAAGCTGCCGCCCGAGGGTCTGGCTTTCAACCACATGCCACAACATAGCATATTTAAAAGTCTCTAAATAAGAAAAATAATCTTCCCCACTCTCAGTAGCAGTCCTTGACTTTTTCATTCATGTCACCCTCCAGTCCTTGTCCACATGCATTGTCAGAATATGTATTGGCTTTAATCTTCTAACACTGTACTTCTCAAATATAATATTTGCCTTAGAAAAGATCTCTCTTAAAGAGCTATGCATGAGCTTTACAAAACACAACGTTACTAATATATACGTCATGAATAACTATAAATTTTATAAGTTACTCTCCCTATGTTTCTTGTGCTCTCCTGCAATATTTCATGGGCTGACTGCTAATTAGTGCCCATCAAAATAAATATATTTATTTCTTCAATTGCTGCTTATCAAACTTAACAGAGTCAGTGGTTCCCCATGTTGTATTAAAACCAAACAATTGTCATTTTATATAAAAACAAATTTCTAACTTCAAACCCTCTGCATGCATTTCCCATAATCATGTGAGGATTTTTACAAATCTCCTTTTCAGTCCTTTTTTTTTTTATATTTATTTATTTGACAGAGAGAGAGAGAGAGATCCCAAGTAGGCAGAGAGGCAGAGAGAAGAGAGAGGGAGAAGCAGGCTCCCCGCCGAGCAAAGAGCCCAACGTGGGGCTCGATCCAAGGACTCCAAGATCATGACCTGAGCGGAAGGCAGATGCTTTAACCCGCTGAGCGACCCAGGCGTCCCTCCTTTTCAGTCTTTTGATTAAAACTTCCAAATAATAGTATCAATACATGTCCATTATAGTTAATTTTAACTCTGCCTTTTAAAACATACCACTACTCTTCCATTACTGTAAGACTTAATGATTATGGTCTTAAGGTAACATTAAAGATTTCTTTTAGTAAGCCTTGCCTGATTGTCTTTGTAACACTTAATTCTTTTTACTTGGATGCGGGGTGAGGGATTGGTAACTTCAGTGATCATTTACATCAGATTAATTCTAGCATGTATCCTTTCTTTAAGTAAATGAATTAACCTTATTAAACCTTATTTTGTTTTAAATGCACTTTGTGGTCTTGACTATTTCAATTACACATACCACATTATAGCACATTAGAAAACTCTAAATAAGAAAATAATCTTCCACACGCTCATCAGCAATCCTTGACTTTTTCATTTACTCCCTTCTCCAGTTCTTGTCCACATTCATTTTAAGAAGTTGTCACAGAATGGTAAACATTCCAGGCTCTATGGCAGGAATGTAAGGAAGTTATTTTTCATCAGACCTCTTTGCATCATTCTGCTGAAAGTTCATGAATACATCTTTTAAAGACCTCTTTTTTTCTGATATTGTTTTTATTTAAAGAAATCAATTCCCATTACTGAGGCTTACTTAGGACAGGTCTTCACCATTGGTTAACATCCATCTCCCCATCCAATGGTGTCTCGTTTCTCCTGGTCCTGCATTTAACATCCTATTTAGATTTTTTTTTTAAACATGGTTTTGGGACAGAACACAAGGACAAACAGGCCTAATGTCTTTTTAGCAATTGTCATATTTTTCTCCCTATGTTGTAAAGAAATGGATTATGTTTAAAGGAAACTAATCTCTCCTGCTCTAGCCTTTACAGGAAAGGGAGAGGTATGAAGGAAGACAGTTATTGTTATATCTATTAGTAACCATGATATCTGTTAATCCTTTCTAATTATAAGTTGAAAATCTATTTACATTTTAAACAAGTTCTACTATAACTCTTTATGCCATTCTTAAAAAATCATATAGCAGAAGTAAATATCCCCTCAAAATTATTCAGACAAGATATAAACCCAAGAGTTGTTCAGATAAAAACCCATTTTCCTGGCATCTTAACTTCATTTCTCAACCAGATAAGACACAAAACAGCAAATATTATTAAGTACTATTCTAATTCCTTTTCACATGTTTTAACTTCTTTAATACTCACAATAATCCAATGATGTAGATACTATTATGAATCCCATTTGCAAATAATGAAGCAGAGAGGTTAGGCAATTTTCCCAATGCAAGCGATCTGGCTCCAGTCTTTGGATTTAATCACTGCACATATTTCTTCTTTAGATTAACTTTGTCTACCTTGTCTTCACATTCTCACTTACACATCCACAGGACTTACTTGTATTTGAGCATAGCTAAATATACATAAGCAATGCCACCTTAAATTTTTCTAAAAATTTTGAGCGAAGGAAAAAAAAATCAAAGATTACATTTTCAATATTCTAGACTTTAAAAAGAATTTCAGGCAATTGTGATTCAACCTCAAACTTTCTGAGAAAAGATCAAGGAGATTGATGATGTATAGAGTAGTGCTTTTCATTTAATTATAGTCCTATACATGGTACAGCAGACAAGGAATTAAACCGGAAATGAGAAGACCCAGTTCTAGCCTTGGTGATGCCCCTAGATAGATGTTTTAGTTTAGATAAGTCACTTTCTTTTTAAATTAGTTTCTTAATCTCATCAAAAAATTGAAACAAAAATATATGTTTTGCAGCATTAGCTCCATCCAGTTCACCACTGGATTCACATATTTTGATGATGAGCTCAGGTACTTCCTGAACACAGAAAGATACCAGAGATGTTTATTTACAGCCCAACTGCTAGCATTATGCAGTGCTAAGGAGTTTTCTTTGCCTTCTAACTTTCTACATAGGTTCCCTGGCCCAAATTTTCCATGTTTCATGCTTGGTGAAGGTTATATCCACCTCAGGGTCATGTCTCTGGGCTCTCCTGCTCTGCCCTCAGCCTCTAGCAGCCTGCTTCCTTGAACCTGATGAGGGCTCTATGCACCTTGGGGATAAATCTCTTAGTTTTCTTTCCCTGTACCTACCATTCACACACTACTGCTGTGTTTCACCAAAGGCCCCATGGGAAAGAATCTGTGGCTTTGTGTGGACTTGTTTTGTGACTCATTTGGACTTCTTTACATCCTCAGCTCTCTGAAGAGTTTCTGAAAGACTATAATTTTATAGTAGCTTACATGACATGTTTTTGTTGTTAAGGATAGGAATGATGGTCTCTATCAATGCTCTACATCAGGAACTGATTTTGGAATGGAAAATTTTCCCTGCTATATATAGCATGACCTTACTCCACAATGTTAAGGGTCTGTGATGCAATTCTTCTATTGAGGCTCACTAGAGACTCCACACATTACATAGTTTGACAATATATCCCTGATGCAAGGCTATAAATTCTTGTTCATCCCAAGTGAATATGGATACTTCCAATCCTCTTTTTTGATTGGAGTTGGGAGAAACACTCCTGTCAGATTATCAGTCTCATACAATGTGCCAGAAACTATTAATCTAGTTTAATAACTACATCATATCTGGCATAGCAACTATAATAGCAGCTACCACTTTGTTAAGTTTTTGGAAGTGCACCATTATTCACCATGGTCCATTTTGTTTTTTCCAGAGGTAATATCTGCATTCTTTAGTTTTTGAAAGTAGCACTAATCTCTGCCCTTCTACCTAGGATGCTTCTGGTTTATTACCTTGCACAGTGGGATGAAATTTCCACTTGCATGTGGCCTTTCCCATTCTAATAGATATAATTCCAATGGTCAAGGTTTTAATAGTAAAGTTCATCAACTTGGTAAATAAATCCATCCATCCTTTTAAGCACATAAGTATTAGATAAATAACGACAGATAGATCCATGGATCCATTGAATCCAACATCAGATGGACTTAAGTCATGGCTCTATTTTGCAGGTAGTTTCAGTACACTTAACTCAACGAGAGAGTTGTCATAGCTTTGAAGTGCCCTAGATGCAATCTCTGAGACAAGGTAAATTAGTTATTTATCACTGGGCAATAAAATGTTAGCAGTTTAAAACAACAAGCACTTATTATTTTATATAATTTCTGAGAATCAGGAATCCCAAAGTGGCTTAACTGTGTGATTCTGTGTTGGGATCTCAAAAGGTTGCAGTCAAATTGTTGACTGGGACTGAAGTCATCTGAAAGCATGACTGGACCAGGAGATCTGCTTCTGTGATGGCTGGCTCACATGGCTGTTTGCATGAAACCTCAGTTCCTTATCTTGTGGGCCTCTCTATAGAACTGTGTGAACATTCACATAACATGGTAGCTAGCTTCCTCCAGAGCAAGTTATTCAAGGGAAATAGTAAGGAATACTTTTACCCCTATTTACAAAATAGCATTTTTACCATACCTTATTTGTTAGAACAAGTTACTAAGTCTAGGTGAATTAAGGGAGGGAATTTGGTTCCACCTCTTAGAAGGGGTATTTAAGGGTTATGAAAATATTTTAAAACTGCTCCAAAAGGATCTTAATGCAAATAATTCAATTGGAAGACAATCCTAGGAAATACCAAAAGAGGGAAAGAAAGTAAGACAGAGATAGAAAGGAGAAAGATCCAGTAAAGAGTATATTTCTGAGTAAATTCCATTGTAAGCAACTGAAGTGTAAGAGCTAACTGAAGTGTAACTGAGAAACTTGGGAAAACATATCTCAGAGTTTTCTTACCCAAGGTGTGAGTGAATGGAGTATTTATGCAACAACATCTCTTCAGTCATTGGTTGACATACATCATGTATGTTCACAAATCATATCCAGTACTAGTTACTGGCCCCAACCAACTTTAAGGGAACAAGGTTGCTAAGATCTGCATTTCTGCCATCTTCCAAGAAGAAGAGAAATATCTGTCTGAAACAGGGTAACTAGATATTGATGAACCTAACTGGTGATGACCACAGCTCTTAAAGATCAAAGCCCAATCCTAAAGAAAGCAGCGTCTAGAGACTTTGCCACATTGAAAGATTGGCAAGATGAGGGAAAGGGAATGATAAGGTTTAAAACTGGAGTTCACAGGGCCTGAGGGGAAGACATCAGATCTGGGAATTTCCCTATCCCTCTGTCTCCTTTACCAGTGAGTCAGAGAAGGCCTTATCTAACACCTAGACATTAACTCTTATCCTAGCACTCATTACATGTTTCCCTTACAATTAGCCATATTATCTATTCATACTATTAAGTTGTAGGTCCCTTAATCCACAGCTGCCTTCACAGCCAACAGAAGAAGCAACGCCTGCAACTGTGCAGAGCCTCTTCTGAACTCCTCAGGAGTATACCTATTTTCTATTATCAAGTATACATCCTTGACAATTAAACAGGAAATGACATTAAGGAAAGGAAGAGTTCCCAGCCTTTGCACTTGGAAAGGATCAGAGAGTGATGAAAACCATCTCCACTATTTGCTACCTTTCTGCTGCTAACCAATATATCTGGCTAATGTGATTCCCCATTTCCCACACCATGCTAGATATCTAAAAATGTATTCTGTCAAGGAACTACATGTGTTAAGCTTCTAATAATCCCATTCATTTCCACCAATACTAGTAGAGTATCTTCTAAATGAAATGTGAAGTGAAGATCCAGACCTTCTGTGATCATTAGAGATTTCATTACACTTCGCATGAGATTGACATTGCTAACCCCAGTGAGACTTGCTCAATTCAAAAGAAAGTAATTATATTTTGTCTCAGTCCACCTTTTTGAATTTGTAATCCACACATTGGGCAATGCTTTTGTACATTTTTAGAGAGTTCCCATGTTTGTCAATCACTTCAAGTTTCACATAGAAGTCTTGACTTTTAACCAAGAGAAAAAAAAAAGAGATGGAGAGCATTTCTTTTAAGAAGCCATAATTTAGCAGTGTTGTCAAATTACAACAACATATTCTGCATTCAGTTTTTGTGTGAATAGATGGATATTACTAGCTTCCACATTACCATACAAATAATCATCAAAATATAGTAAAAGATAGCACGTTTCTCTAATATGAGAAACCGGGAATATTAGCCAAAGATCTAGCAGGTTCAGAGCATATATTCCTCTAATCAAAACAGAATTAAGTCTTTGAAACAAAGTAATGGGGCTAGACAGAAAATAGATCATTTTTAACTGACTACTTAATGACTTAACCTCAGTTTTTAGTCCAAATAGAAGTTTCCTAGTGAAAGGTCTAAGAAATCAGATTTCATATTAGTCCATACTCTCTCTCAGTTATTCCTCAACCATTATTTCATTTTTAAATATTGTTCATCACATTTTGGAATGATAATTCTGCGTCCTAGTTTATGACATATGGCATAGAAAGGGGAGATAAAGAAAGTTCGAAGATTACATATTAACCACAGAAATTTTGCTTTCATATGTTATTAAATCCATCTTTTGTTTATATTATATTGATAGATAATCTCTTTTCTCTTTCCTGAAAACTTTCTCAAGATCAGAACTGTTTAGAAATATGATTTGGTGATGTGTTTCTTAATTGGCTCTATTTTAAATATTATTTTATGGGCCAAATTTTTTTAATAGGTTTGTATTGAGAGTGAGAACATAGAAAGGGGAGATGTTGGGGGTGTGCAACAGGCTGGCTTGGTCAGTAGAACATGTGACTCTAGATCTCAGAGTTGTGAGTTCCAGCCCCACTCTGGGCATGGAGCCTACTTTAAAAAAAAAAAAGTAAAATAAAAAAGGGGGGTAGATATAGGAAATATGTGATAAACATCACTGCCTGGGCTCTGACCAATCAGAATGCTGTTACAACCAATGTTGTAATCATGCATCTGTATTTGTACCCTCTGCATGATTATATAGTCTGATGATGGGGCCACCAGTAGAAATTGTTATGATGTAGGAATAATGAAGAAGACATGTAGACATATTTTTTACCATCTCAGCAAAGTTCTATACATGTAGGATTAAGAAGTATAGTAACATATTAAAATTCACATTCTCTTGCCAAAAAAAAAAGTAAAAGAAAAAAGTGGTTTATAATTATTAACATGGAATGATAGTCCTCATTTCTAGTTCTCTTTAAATTTATTTGAAAAAATTTTTATTTTGGGGGCACCTGGTGGCTTAGTCGGTTGATTGTCCAACTCTTGATTTCAGCTCAGGTCATGATCTCAGGGTTGTGGGAGCGAGCCCCTTGTCAGGATCCACACTGGGCTTGGAGCCTGCTTGAGATTCTCTCTCTCTCTCTCTCTCTCAGCCCCTCCCCCTCAAATGGAGTATTCTCTCTCTTAAAAAAAAAATCTTTAAAAGATTTTATCTGGTAGGCAAATACCACTATGTAGATGGTCCCATATCAGTAATCAATTCTCTTTCAGGTAACAGGATTTACATAGAAATGAGTTTCATGTGAAAACTGATTTTGGTTTATTGCTAGCAGTAGATAATTTGGTGAAGTTTCCAACTATGCAAAGGGGCCACCCATGATGAAAAGGACTCATTAATGCCCCCTGAACAGTGTCTGAGATGCTTAGTACTTTCAAGAAACTATCCAAATTTCAAAATAGAAAAAATAAGGTGACTATGGAGGAATAAGATACATTTTGAAGTTATTTCAAAAGAGCAAATGCCTTAATCTTTCTTTTGTGTACTCAGAATAAAAAGAATTTATAGACTTTTTTAAGCTTTACATTGGCTAAAAACAGGTCAGAAGATTGTAAACTAAAAATGAACAAGAAATGAAAATGGTCACTCAGTAAACTAGGCAGTTTAAATTCTTATTTGAGAAAGTAACTACAATTTCTCATTTGACCTTCCATCACCTCTAGTCACTCACCAGATGCCTATGAGAAGAGAATATGCTTTGTCTGAAAGAGAACTTCACTTTGTGAGATCCTGAACAACTTGTGCTATAACCAATAGGCATGTAGAAGACAGAATGTGTGTATTCTAAGATAATGGCATATGCCATTTTCTTTCCTTCTCGGTAACTTTAAGAGAACTCTGGTGTATCAAACTCTTTATGAACAGGAAACTAATATTTATAATACTCTTGGCACTTGGCTGTGTGTTTTTCTGGTTACGATGACAATTTTTTTGAGTTGAATCAATGAACCTTTGTAAGGCATAACATTTATAGAATCATATTGCCATGAAACACTTTTTCAAGACGTTTTTTACTTTGACTCAGTAAAAAATACATTTTTCACCATGGCCCTGCAAACATATTCATATACATATACATATGTGTGTATAAATAAAATCAAAACAAAGACACTTACTATACAGTTAGTATTCTCTATTCTGTTCTACTTGGGTCACTCTTAAGCTGCTATATTTTATGTTTGAATTTTAATTGCTTATCTAGACCTTACTAAATTGATATTGCAACCCATGTATAGCTTATGTTCTTCAATTTGGAAAAACTGCTCTGAAAATCTCAAATTATTATCTAGAACTTTGTTCTGAATAGGAAGAAATCAAGAAAAGGAGCTCTCTCATAGGATTGATGAATTCTCTTTAAAAAAAAAAAGGTGCTCTTTCCTCTAAGTTAACCTGCTAAGCCAAGTGAGTAGGTATGTTTCAGGCACAAGGATATGTCTAATTCCATACCATTTGACAAGCTCTAAAGCTTGATGGCAAAAGTCCAGAACCTCACAATATTGTGGGAATTCTATAGTACTACACTTGAATTAACCATGCTGTTCCTCTTTATTGCTTCCAGAAATGAAATTATGCATTAAATATAGAAGGACCAAAAGAGGCAGTTGCCTCTTTGCCTGGAATAAGGTCTTGAGGAAGAACAAGGGGAATCTTAAAGCCTGGGAAATGCCAGTATGAACCTGATATGGTGATATTATTATCAACAGTATGACATTAATATCAATGTCAAATAGCATGGGTGTTACTGTAGATGGTTGATGGAGGCAAGATGATCTTATAGTTTTATACACCTCCCAGGACATACTTAGTACTATCTTTACGACAAAAAAGCATAGGGGCACCTGGGTGGCTCAGTGGGTTAAAGCCTCTGTCTTCTGCTCAGGCCCTGATCCCAGGGTCCTGGGATGGAGTCCTGCATTGGGCTCTCTGCTCAGTGGGGAGCTTGCTTCCCCCAATCTCTCTCTGCCTGCTTCTCTGCCTACTTGTGATCTCTGTCTGTCAAATAAATAAATAAAATCTTTAAAAAAAAGCATATTTGGAGCAACTTCCTAGTGCCTAAAATTAGGTAGTATTTATTTCATTTAAATTTGCCCTAGTTTTTTTCTAATGTCCCACTCTATTTTTATACCACAAGTTCCCAGGCATGCTGCCTCTGTTTTAATCATATATATATATATATATATATATATATATATGCATACATACTCTTTTTAATTAAAAATTAAAGTTTTATGGCCTCTGAAGCCCTTCAAAAGAAAAAATATGCACAGAAGACAATGTTTTCTTCTCTTCCTAAAGAAAAGGCAACAAAACAGCATGACTAGAAGATTTGCCCCTCATTTGAAATATTTTTTTCTGGGAAAAATATTATTTGTAGGGTCAGTGTAAGGATTTGGTGGCATTGTTTATTTGATACGGTCCATTGTCTGGCATTACACATTATCTGACTATGGATTATATTCTAGTAAAAAGGGAGTAAAGGGATCAACTTTTCAGAACTACATTATCTTATTCAGGCTTTTGAAGTTTCCATGCATATTGAAGATAGAGCTTTAGATCCTCAAAGGTTTAATGCACCCATATTAAATAGAGTCTCTTCTTCCTAGTAGGCCTAATGTGGAGAGAAGAAAAGCCAAGAGACAAGAAAATTCAATAACATAAGCTATACTGAATTTAATACAAGTATGTCGAGTCATTCCAAAGCAATACACTTGATACACATTAAAATTCTAATCAACTGAAAACAGTTGTGAACAGCAAGATCATCTTGTTGCACAACTTTATTAAGTCTTTGGGATAAACTAGGAAAGTATAAAAAAGAAGACACATATAGATAAATGAATAGGATATGAATGTACTCTCATCTCTCAATAAGATATGGAAACCACATCATTTTGCTGTTTTTTAATCTTTTATAGACAACCTCTGTTAGAAATATGATTTATTTGGGATTAAACTTTTTATATCTTAAAGAGTATAATTCGGTCAAATCAACCCTAAGCACATTCTAAATAATCACTTATTCAACAAGTGATTTTATATTTATCTTATATCCTTTAACATCCAAAATTTTATACATTTGAGTGAAAGCTACTTGTTACTGTAATAATATTGGAATTAATCTGGAAAAGAAAAATATATGTTTGATGTGAATTTATACTTTAAATATGTATATTCCATGGTGTGTGTGTGACTGTTACTTTTTAATGTAAAATGAGCAATCTTTAAAGATATCCTTAGCAATTTTCATACTACTAAAGTTAAGTCTTCTCCATAGGAATACTGAGAGTCTTAGAGTTAAGCGGATATTAACTGGGTAAGAAAACAAACTTAATTACTTTAGTCTTAAAAGAGTCCCTACATCATTTCTCACAAAGACATTTCAAGTCATGTGTGACTTGGTTCCAAATACTATAGGTCTATATTATTAATCTTTGAATGCCAGACCAAAAATTAAAATTAAAAATCTCCCAACTGCAAACCTTTATCTTTAATCATTAACAAATATTTATGATATAAGCTTGGCAGAATATCTAAGTATGCTACCTGTTGGAGTAGTTTGCTTAAATTATAGAAGTTTTGCTCTTTTTCTTAGGCTATATAAATCATACTGTTTATTACTATTTTAAAAAGGCACCCATTGAGTGGACAGGACACATTAATATACATGTGCCATTTGTCATAAATGATCCATGGTCAAGGAGCTCTGTTCAGACATTTCCTTGTCTCTAAGAAGACCTGTTTGAAGTTTAATCCAAATCAGTAGGTATTAGAATAAAATCAGAAGACCTTTTTGAAGCAAATCCAAATCAGTAGGTATTAGAATAAAATCTAAAATGCTATCTTTACTAGTTTGTCTTTCTTTGAGCCTAAGAATGGCATTTCAGTGCATTGGAGTGGCAGACTCTGGGAAGATGGAGGAATTGACCAAATCAGGACTCATAACCTCCTTTGACTTGAAGGTATTTGGGTTCATGAGGTTAAGAAAAAGAACTCCTTCACCCAGAGCAGCCTAGAACTCCTGGATTTTGAGAGAAAACCCTGGTTATTATAAAATATCTTTTTTGCCTATTGCCTACTTTGTCTCCTTTTGTGCTTGGATTCCTTTTGGGAGCTCAAGGGGAACCAGGGGTGTTTGGACTAAATACTACATTTATCACTGAGCCCCCAAATTATGCATCTGGCATTGTTTCAGTAAGCCAGCAAGAACATGATTATGAATGGACACTTAGAGAACAAATTATAGTGTAGATAAATTCCTGTACTAGAAAGGGCTTCTTTTTTTAAATCTCAAAATGAAAGTGTACATTTCTAATATAAATAGCCTTGGGGATCCAGAAACTTCTGGGATTTTAAGGTGTCAGACCATTCAAAAACTTGCTGAGTGAGAGTCAGTTGGAGGGAACTGGCATCTGGCCGTGGCTAGAACTAAGATTTGCTTAGGGAGAATACAGAGAACTTATTCTTAAGCCTCGAACCAAAGGGGAAGCTCTTATTCTTGTAGCCCAGATCCCACAAGAAGTCAGCAGAACTCATGCTAATTCATCAGAGGGTAATGAAGGCTGGATTTTGTTTCTAGGGTCAAGGCAGCTTCAATCCAAATGAGGGACATGGGCATTCATTAGTGTTGGGGATTTTGCTAACCTGGCTTATTTTGTTTTGGTTTTCCCTATTTGTTTATTTTTTTTTTAATTAGCACTGTGAACTTTCATATTTCCATATAAGAAGTCAGGTTGTGTTCCAGTTAGAAAAGAAGATGTAGAAGACAAAGAATATTGTGTTCTAACAAAAATGTCTTTTTCATTCATTCAACAAATACTAATTGAGCACCAATATCTGCCAACATTGGAAATTCATTTGTAGTCCAAGAGAGTTGAGATGAGTTTAGGAAATGAGAAGATAGAAATTCAGGAGATGTGAAGGAGCAGGTTTCCAACATGAGCCAGAGGATACACTGCTTCTCATTTGGCCCTGAGGAACGAGTCTCCTTAGGGAAGTATGTAGGAGCACAGATTTTGGCAACAGAGACTTGACAAGCTGCTTCAGGCTTTGAAAACATTGTAGGGAAAGGCAAACAATAGTACACTTAACCTCTTATTATGAGATTTCCCTCAAATCTTAACATCTAGAAGATTGACAGCTGGAAAAGCTGAAACTGAGGGACTCTATATTTTCTATATATTTCTGCTGTCTACTTTATTTCTTAAAATAATGCTAATGCTCTTTTAGCTATCAACTTCAGTCTGGACCTAGGTTTTAATATGCACTAATTTGGGGGGATTGCTTTCCTTGGAGATTATTAGTGTATAAGAGAATCAGTGTGTAAAGTGTAAGTTACTGCTCTTAGATTTTGGGGTCTTGTTGGCTTCTGGGAATTCTTATAGTTAATTTTTATAGTTAAATCAATGCTATAGTCCTATAATGTGTTGACATTCTGGAACCTAAAAAGTTAGACCATATGAGAAACTGGTCATGTTACTTAACTATTGCTACATAACATCTCCAAACAACTTTTATTTGCTCAGGATTCTGGTTTTGGAATTTAGGCAGCGCTATCTGGGATAGCTTGTTTCTATTCCATGTGGTGGCAGCTGGGCTCATTCATGTGTCCATGGTCAGTTGGTAGCTGGGCCAGACTCTGGCTGGTCCTGGATAGCGTTACTCTCATGTATAGCCGTTGTTGTGGGCTTTCAGCAGAGGCCCTTCAATTCCTTCCCACATGGCCTCTTCATATGGCTAATTCAGACTTCCTTACCCAGTGGCTGGATTTCAAGATGTGCCGGCCCAATGCACAAATGTTCATCAAGCCTCTGCTTGCAACACTATGCTGATGTTTGATGGAACAAAGTAAGTCATGAGGACGACTCCAGAGTCAATATGGAAAAGAAGACACAAGAGCATGAATGCTTAGAGGCATGACTCACTGGAGGCCATTAAAATAACAAGATAGTCATCATAGTTGTGGTGGGAATAATCCCTCTTCAGTGATAGCAAAGAACTCAGGGTAGTTCTGTGCAAAATGGCATGGGCTAAACACACACACACACACACACATGCACTCATTCAACTTGAGCAAGACTCTTTTAGGTAGGGCCAAATAGAATAAGAAGAAATGTTAAAGAGTAAAACTTGATATTATCATTCCATTGTGAGGAAAAGAGTGATCCATTTGTGAGCAAATTTCTCCTTAGTGGAAAAAAAGTAAGGAAGTTAATTTGTCCTTCCCTGTGGAAATAAGCATTTTCTTAATAATTAAAAAAGTTTGACTGCATTGTTTGGCCTATAGTATCTGTATTACAATGTATACCACTGCCTGGTGAGTGTGCTGGACAGCAAGGAGAGTTATTCAAGATAGGAAAGAGAAAAGATGACAAATTCCTGATTTTATGTCACCTTAGAGTTAACCTAATGTTTTACCTTGACTGACTGCAGAAACTTCTGAAAAGATTATAAAAGATTTGATGATGTGGTGGTTTAAAATATGTCCACAAATTCTTTGATAGCCCTTCCTTTATATGGCAGAGTTTTATTTCCCTCCTCTTCAGTCTGGCCTGGATTTCGTGACTCACTTCTGATGAATAATGTATGGCAGAAGTGATGGTTTATGATGTGCAAGATAAAACATTTTGGGTTTCTCCTCTTGGATCACACTCTGGAGGAAGCAGCTGTCATGTCATAAGAACTCTCAAGGAGCTCTGTAGAAAGGTCCATGTGGTGAGAGACTGGGCCTACAGCCAATAGCTATATGAGGATGCCATTCTGGAAGTGGCTCTCCCAACTCCAGCCAAGCTTCAAATGACTGTCATGCCACCTGATACGACTGAGTGCAACCTTGTAAGACACTCTGAACCAAAACCACCCAATTTAGACATTCCCAGATTGTTATCTCCCAGAAAATGTGCGATAATAAATGTTTGTTGTTTTAAAGCTGGTAAATTTGGGGGTGATTTGTTATACAACAATAGAGTACAGAGGAGCTGAACTACCTCTATCATTAATTCCAGATGCACAAAATAAAGCACTTGAAAATGCTCAAGAAAATAACTCCATGATGAAGGTAGGGCTTACTGATGTTTGTTGACATCTTCCCCCACTAGAGACAACCTCACCCTTAGCTAATCATAGACTTGATCTTTAGTGCCAGGAATTAACAGAATAAATACGCAGGCAGCATTTTTGGCTTATAGAGAAAGAAACTCCTCTTCAACTCCTCTCTTCCTTACCAAGTCTCGATGAATCAAACTCTAGTGGAAAGTACTCTTCCACCGAGAAAGTTCACGTACTATAATGAATTTTGGGGGGAGGAAACACTGGTTAACAAATCTGGCACAGAGAGGGGTGACCTCATGTAGGTAATTCCTATGAAGACTAGATGGTGACAATCTTGAGGTTACTGCCACAGAATAGAGCCACACACTCTTTTTCTTACTACTCTTTCTCCTCTATCCACAAGTCAGAGAGAAGCCCAGAACTTATTTTCCTTCAAAAGAACAACCAAACAAACTCTAGCCATCTTTCTCTCTCCTTCCTCTGTTCTTCTTCCTGCAAACTAGGCTTGGCCTCTTGTTCCACCAGGAGAACACCTAGAGTGGACTTTTTGGCACAGGTCCGTTCTAAGCAATGGAGGCAAATATCAAACTCTAATCTCTTGCTCATACTCTCACATTCTTACCCTCTCTCTTTTGCTCTCTCTCTCTCCCTCTGATCTTCTCTGCTTTTTCTCAAACACAAGCACAGGTGTCGCCATCAATGGGAAGATGCTGTATTCCAATGGAGATCTTGAGGGGAAGTAGCCTACCATGCGTAAGGAAAAAGGTTTTCTGTGAAGCTCAAGCTACCTATTAGAGCTTTACATTGAGTTTTAAAGCAAAACCCCTAGCCAAGAATGAAATATCTTTGGGACCTTTTAAGGAAAGAGGGAGAAGCAGGGTTCAGACGTTAGTTGGTTCTAAGTGACCAGGTTTTTAAAAATTCATTTACAACTAAGTGAAGTGTGTAATTGTTTGTTTGCATTAATTGGATATCAAGTTGAGAAACAGAAATAGTGTCATCAGCTTGGACAATCTGATTGTCAAATAGGTTAATGCTCTGCAAAATGTGAGGAAATACCAAATTATTCAAGCAGGAATTGGGCACTGTAATAGCAGGCAGTGTCAAGTTCAAAGTAAGGCACACTGGAAATAGCAATTTAACATCCTTTGTATCGATTTTGTAGTTTCCATACTCAACTCCCATTATTTGAGGAGGCAGTTTTGCCTGAGTATGAACTGTGGAATTGGATCACAACTGATAAGCTGTGAAATAATTTAACCACTTGGAGAAAGAAGAATTAAAAAAGACCCAAGAGTTATCACTGTCATGACAGCTTAACAAAATCTTCTGTTTAGTGTGAAAAGAACTTTTAAAAAGCAAAACTCTAGTCAGTCTAAAGTGAATATTACATATTAAAAGTATGCTTTGAGTGTCTGGTATATGCCAAATTCATTACATGATTATCTCATTTAATTTTCATTAAAAATGACTGTCAGGGGAGCGCTATTATCATTCCTATTTTACAGATAAGGAAACCAAGGCTTGAAGAATTTAAATGTGTTAGTGATGATCACACAAAGAGTCAGGAGGCAAATCTAGGTAGGCTTATCCCAGAATGTCCATTCCCAACCACCTCACTGTAGTTATTTCAAACAGGAAAGAACCCTGAAAATACTGAAGTACTATTAAATATAGCCAGATTTCACTCATGAGAATACTTAAGACCTAGTGATTTCAAAGGAGAAGAATATTTATTTACTAAGTCTTTTCCTGGCTACTAGCCTGGTAATATAATATTCATCTGTCTGTCTCTAAATCTAACATCACGGATTATAGGAACTCCCATCCTTTCTCTCTGACTCCAAGCTGGGTATCCAGGAGATATTCTTTGTATAACTCAAAATTGCCACCTTCTTCCACATTCAAAATACAGGCTCAGGTCACTGTGGTCATTGTCCTGACGAATAGTTCCCAGCATCCAAGAGAAAATCTATACGCTGCACCTATCGTTGTTGTTCAGTGAAGCCACTGTAAAATGTTCTTCCCTTACCTGCATCATTGAACAGATGGTTTTTCTATCCACATCAACTGTTCTGGTATTGAATCTGCAAGATAACATTGCTCTCAGCCCTCAGCTGTGAACAGGAATATCAGCGACATCTGCTGTTTGACTCTGTATTATTTCCTCTTGTTTGAGAACTCTGGCATTGAGCCTGAGGGAGCTAGCTAGGCAATCTGAGTATCACCTCACCAGGACAAAATGAGAGTGCGCTCTCTTTGTCAAGAAGATATTTCTTCCCCAGGCCTTTCGACAATCAGGGAAAGTGAAGCAGGGCTGGCTGTCAGCCCCCAAAATGCGTACTGGTTTTCTCAGGAACCAGGCTCCTTGGTACCTCATGGCAATAGCCCCTGACAGGTCCACTAACGAACCCTCAGAACATGCCCAGATAAAACTAAATCTGCAAGAGACAGAGTCAGGGTATTATTCTGGCATTCTGGATATGTTGTCAGAGATCCATCATCGCTCAGTCAGAGGATGGCCAGTGTATTATAACCTACTCAAGTGCCCACTTTCATGCTCTGACAGCGTCTGAGTGGCTCAATTAATTAAGTGCCTGACTTTTGATTTTGGCTCAGGTCATGATCTTAGCGTTGTGAGCTCAAGCTCACATTGGGGCTCTCACGGAGTCTGCTTAAGATGCTCTCTCTCTCTCCCTCTGCCCCTCTCTGACCCCTCCCCCCATCTCCCTCTCTAAATAAATAAAGAAATAGATAAAATGCATGTTCTAGCTTGGTATCATATAGGTTATGATATTATTGTTAAGTATTTTATTTATGATTAAACTAAAGCTCAACAATTCTGTATAAATTACAATCTTTATATTTAAGGAATCTTCCAATTTCATTTCACTATAAAAATATTGTAGAAAACTATAATATTGCCAATGTATTTGGGTGTCAATTAAAGCACAAGTATCATGCCAGTAGAGGATATGTCTAATCATAGAGGCAGCAATGATAAGATCTTGGTTCAGAAAGAAGCCAATAGAATAAGCCTTCTTTGTTAATGCAAATAAGAGGTAATAATTAAGCATATTTGCAAGGCAAGTTTGTGTGCAAAGGATGTAAAATAACCTTTTTTGAATCAATTTGGGCTGCCTTTTCTGACATCCTCACTATGCAAAAGCTCACCAAGTGGGAAGAATGGACAATAAGCATAAGAAATACAACATCCTTTGGGAAAAAAGAATTTGAGAACCTAACCTCTGCTCTCCAAGACTGAAATTAAGGAAAATTGGCAGAACAGACCGAATTGCCCTCTCTGAGGCCCATTGGCAGAAATGGATTCTAAAGATCCCCAAAAGAAGTGAACTAAGTGGGAAAGGGCAGTTTGGACTGTTGACATGGAACCTTTGGGTTCACAGGACACAGGCCAAGGCTGGTTATAACAAAATGAGTCTAGAGCTGGAAGCCCTTTGGGACCCAGCCAGCTTGCTTTGGGAAAGAAATTGTTGAGCATGCAGTTATTCTAAATCAGAACCTCTTCATACTGTGGTCACCACAGGACTGGCAAGGGCATCTCTATAGAGTGGAACTAGCATTCTAAGTCTTGTGTGTGACGTGCCATGTACAGTGTCACTAGGTACAACAAGAAGCAAGAACAAGAGTAGACTCATACTTCCAGTTATCTCTCAGTCTGGCATTTGGATATAGGATTAAAATCTCACTCTATTAGAACAGAGTAAATCCTAGGGTTCTTGGGCAAGTGTCATGTAAAAGGATGCAAGAAACATTTAGTGGCTTTCCAGCAATTAAGAGCATTTGGAAGTATTAGCTATTCAATTTATGATAGAATTATTTCTACATATATCCTCCCACATGATGAAGTGACCTTGTATTGGTTTTTTTGCTTACATATCTTCCTGTCCCAGCTGTCTTACTCCTGTTCCTCAGGATCAGCGACCAGATGAACGACCTTGTCTCAAGTTTTGCTTTTGGCGGGGTGGGGGGGCATGGGGGACACAAACTAAGACAAGGACTTTGAGAAGAAACAGTGAAATAACCAAATTCCAAGTGGAATAAAAGCTTGAGCAAGAGCACAAAAGTGAAATAGAGGGTGTTATCAAGAGCATCTAAGTAGACTGGAATGGCTCTAACACAGGTTCCAAAGTAAGGCAACAATGAACAGTACACTAGATAGAAAAATTGTATGAGAACTCAATCTAGAAAATTTCAATCTAGAGTGATTTGTATGTCAAGCTGAAGAGTTTGGACTCTATTTTTTTAATATGTAATGATTCATAGAAGGTTTTTGATCAGTGAAATGGCATGTTTAGATATGTATTTCAGGAAGACAGATCCAACAGAGATATGGAAGACAGAGAAAACTGGGGAAATAGACAAGTTAAGACTACCAGCGCCCCAGGTGAGGAAAAAAATAAGGCCTTGAATTAAGGTAGTGGCAGTAGAGGTGGAGAGGAGGGTAAATATTTGAGATATTTAAGAGAGAGAATCAACGGGAAGGCATTATAATGTGGTGGCTAGCAGTGCAAACTCTGGAGTCAGAGTGCCTAAATTTCAATCCTGTCTCCATCACTGCCCAGATGTTGCTTGGAGCAGGATCTTAAACTTTCTAAGCCCTGGTTTCCTCATATGTAGTATAGGGAGAGTAATAGTAAATTGTTGATAGGGTATTGAGTATTAATTGAAATAATGTTGAGTTCTTGGCACAGTGTCTGGCAGATCATTATTATCATCATCACTGACTGAGTATAGAAAGTTTGAAAAAATAGTCGAAAATAAATAATAATTATATTTGGTCAAAGAGGACTAGATTTTTTTTCAGAATTCTTTTCCAGAGTAGTACATCACTATAGTAAAATATAAAATGATTTCTGTCGACATTTTCTCCCAGAAAAAGTGAAACCAAGTTGTTATTATTCCAGTTGAGATTCATGTAGAAATAATGACTTGCTAAGGTCAAATAGGCTGCAAGTTGCAGGACTAAGATTTGAACCATGATCTCTTAAGATCGAATAACACAGATACACCTCTGGTACTAGCATGCAAATGTTCTATGGGATATATGAAGATAGGAGTTTCCCTTTCTACAGCAGTCATTTATAAACAGCTATTCTGTTACCAGAAAATCTCCTAGAAGGTCATTACATAAGACATTGTACTTGCTCTGATGACTTCCACAGAGATGATTGGGATGAGAAGTTTATTGGACAACTACATTGTCCTGTGGTATCTTGGTTAATTGTCTCTGCAGTTCAATGAGATAAAGTTGTTCATCATTTTTTTCCAGAATGAGGAAATGTAGGCTAAGAGAAATCAATATACTTACCTGTAATCACAAGAGCAAAATAATAAGATGTAGACCTTGAGTTGCATAATTCTAAATCTCATACTTTTTCAGAGTTTGAGATCTTAGAGATGTGGTGTTTCCAGGAAAATCCAAATTCTAAAGATGCATTTGGATGAATACAGACCAAAATGGAGTGAAGACTGGGAATTTTGGAATCGAAGATACCAAAAATTGATGAAAGCAGATCAGAAATAGATGATGAAAATTCAGAGGATAAAGGCAGAAGTTGTCATGGAAGTCAATGGACCTGGGTCAAGTACCAGTTATTGAAAATGTGGAGGCAGTGTTTGTGTGAGATGGGATGGGGTATTCAATTAGAAGGGAGACAAGTCTGTCAGTGGGTCTTATAAGTGGATAGTGTGATTTGAAAGAGGAATTGCTTTCTTGATGGCACTTACCAAAGAGTTAGGGATTTCTAGCCATACTACATTCTTACCATACTACAATCAATGCCTTTTTTTTCTGAATTAAGTAATCTTATAAATTATACTGCACTGAGTTTCTGCCATTGGGAAACAACAACCTACATTATTTTGTAAACTGAATTATTTTCTGAAAGCACTAATTTGGAGAACCGGATACTATAAATTCCCATCATTGGCTTGGAAATTAACTTAGTAATTTTCTCATATTTTATATCAATATAACAGTGTGCTGATATATTGACTCTGAGAGCACTGCTAATTGTCTTCCCCCAAATCTGTTCTTTCCACTCACCCTAAGTAAAAAGAACCCAATTTTATTTGGGAGACAATGTTTCTAGCTAAAAGAAGACATGCTGCACATTTTCTTGTGAAAAGATATAGATCAAGTCAATGAGATGTGAGCAGAAGACTTGTGTGAGACTCCTGAAAAACTATTGGTTGCCTTTGAAGAGTCTAAGGAGGACAGATAAAGAAAGATAAAGATAAAGAAAGATAAGATCCTTGATAATCCTGGAGTCATCACATGCTAGGGGCTTTCTAACCACTGCAATGAGTGAGTTAGGACTTTCTTGTGTGTTAAGCTCCTATTACTTTGGGTTTTCCCATTTCATATGACCAAATCTGATTCTAATAAATATAGAACTAATTAGATCGAACCATCATTGACTTGTTATTGTCAATATTAGGTAATCTCAAGTGAAAACTGAAGTAAATAGTGATAAGTAGATGATGCAAGTAATTAAAATGTATAAATGGAATTATAGCTGAGTTTGGTCCATGAAGATGAATATAATAATTGTTTGAAAGCTGATCTAGGAGGAATGAATCCAAGTTAGGGAATAATAGATAAACATTGTCTTGAATTTGTTCTCCATTTCCAGCATTGCACACACAGAGCATAAGAAACAAAGACAACACAGTGTTTGGACTATTTACATACAAAATTACCATTCTTAGAATAAAAGGAAAATGTTTAAATAAAACAGAAATGCAGGAATTCATTTTAATCTCCATTATGCACTGAAATAGCTATACTTTTCTTTTTTATATACTTTTCTATTATTTTGTTGAAGAAAATATGCCATTTCGAAAGGTAATATGATTCTTAAATATAAATCTTATGATAATCCACTATACATGCAATTAATAATAAAAGAAATAGCAGATTGTGAAAAAAAGTCATATATATGCTTGTTAAAATCTCTTCCCAAAATTTTGCTATAATTTGGCTATAATCTTTCTGTTTTATCATCTATGTGGGGTTCCTCACCTGACTGCATAATTCCAGACTGCAAAAATACATCAAGAGGTATTGATCACATGATACAGTACTCCCAGAAGGAAAGAGAGAAGGAAAGAAAGGGCTGTGGAATAATAATACTAAGTGGGACAGCAGGCATAGTTTTAAAATCTTCTTGTTAATTGGGAGAATGAAAACATAATAATTAATGAGAGGATGTAGATAATCAGACTCAATTTCTGTCAGGAAATGGAGTGGGGAACTCCAAATAGCAAGTTTCTTGGCAAAAGGGAAACAGATCTATTGAAAGTGTCACACTAGTCAGAAATTATCATTTGTATCTTCATTTTATCTTGCTTTATGCTTTGTTACAGAGTAATAACCTCACATCATCACTTGCTTACAGATTAGTCTCAGATATCTATTTCCAGGCATCACTTCTACCCTAAATTCTAGACCCGAACACTATTATCCTCATATGAATGTCAAATAGGCATCCGTAACCCAAAGACATTAAAAATGGAAAGTAACTTTTTCCCCCTGTCCTACTCCCAACTCACATACTCTCCACCTTGGTTAATGTTATCATCTTTACTACCAATTTCTACCCATTGTCTCTCTCATCCCCAAATGGACCTCCCCCCTTCTTTTTGTCATCGCTAATGATCTAAATCAGCCACCATTGCCCAGATCTCTTGGACCACTGGACATCCTGTAACTGGTCTTCACCCTTCCCGTACTTTTCCCTTTCAAGTGAAGACAATTTATTTTCTAAAACTCAGATCTGACCATACTTAGCCTCCTTAAAAACCCTTCAATGACAATCCATCCCTTACCACCGTTATATTTTTACCTCCTGTCACTTATTTCCCATGACCTTATGCTGTGATGACATGAAGCAATTCATGTTTCCTCTAAAAAGATATGCACTTGGGACCTTTATGACTTGCCTGGTGCTCTTTCCTCTCCCTGAGATGCCTTTACATCCCTTCTCTGCTGTTTGTATTGCCTGTATACATACATCTGTGGCACCTTCTTTGTTCTTCCCTGTCAGATGAATTGTTCCCTCTTCTTTATGCTCTTAAAGCATTTAGTACACACATCTATTAAAACACTTATATCTTGTGTGGTACTTAATTTTTTACTTCCCTTTCCACCACTGGGCTGTGAGCTCTTTGAGAGCAGAGATTTTATTTTATTCATTTTTATATCCCTAATATATAACACTCTATCTTGTACACAGTAAATGTTTGATTTTTCCAAACTGATACAAAATATACTGTCATGTTACCCAAATAAAGGTGTTTTTTTTTTGGTTGTTTTATACATTTTCCTCTCTCCCTGAAAGAAAAAAGTACCCATTACTTTAGTCGTAGTCTGAAAAGGTAATGACTTGAAATGAGCACAGAATCAAATCTGGGAGATACTCGTACTACTATTGCATTTACACAGCACATTTTAAGTTCACCATAATGCTTAATAATCACCCTAATTATTTATTAAAATTTAACTCTCTTTTCCAGTTAATTAAACTTGCACTTGGTAAAGCTATCCAATTTTGGCAGATAAGCAGCTTTCCTATGTATATGTATATGTATATGTATATGTATATGTATATGTATATGTGTTAAAGGCTGACTGGATACAATTTTTATAGCCGTAGAAGTTTTCAAATTCCTCTCTTCTTAAATACATGGCAACTTCACTTCTATAATATAGGAAGTCTCTCCCAAGTAAACAATGCGATCTATTGCCTCTAAAGGGGTAAATCTTAAATAATTTAGAGA
Source organism: Taxidea taxus jeffersonii (assembly GCA_003697995.1). Taxonomy (NCBI): domain Eukaryota; kingdom Metazoa; phylum Chordata; class Mammalia; order Carnivora; family Mustelidae; genus Taxidea; species Taxidea taxus. The sequence continues at coordinate 29,393 of RCUC01151619.1, read as the reverse complement.
ATTGTTATTTTCTTCCTTCATATATCCACATGCTTATAGATTAAAAGTACCTTTAAAAAGAAACAAACACATAAATATTAAAAGTCTATAGCATGGGTTTTGGTCCTCCTAAATAATTTATCCTATAATGAGTAAATGATCTGGATTTTATCCTAACAACAAAAAAATGCAGAGCCCTTGTTTCTTCAGACATTCCCATCTCGGCCATAATACTAATTCCAACACAGTGTGCTCTTTTTCTAGGAGAAATTTGCCTTCCTCTCTGTTTTTGGATGCAGGTGCTATTTTTGGAGTCCATAAGCAGAGGCAGACACATTTTACAGATGTGCAGAGTCTCTGGAACTGCTGATATGATTCTGGAGCTTCAATCACAAAAAATATCACACTCCAGTAGGAGTCAATCTGCTCATGCACCATTCTGTAAGTGGCTTCCTCTGGACATCCAAATTGGAATGACATTGAAAGTCGATCACAAGTTCTCCTTTTCTTAAGAGGGCTGTGATTTTTTTTCTTTTCCTTTTTTTTTTAAAGATTTTATTTATTTATTTGACAGACAGAGATCACAAGTAGGCAGAGAGGCAGGCAGAGAGAGAGAGGAGTGAAGCAGGCTCCCTGCTGATCAGAGATCCCGATGCGGGGCTCGATCCCAGGACCCTGGGATCATGACCTGAGCTGAAAGCAGAGGCTTTAACCCACTGAGCCACCCAGGCGCCCCATTTTTTTCTTTTTAAAACAGTTTGTATTATGTAATTACAGGATATCTTAAACATACCAGAGAAATACAGAAAATAACTTAGCCTTTCATATAACCATCATCTAGATTTGACAGGTGCTAATATTTTGTCACAATTTACTTCAGATTTGTTTAAGAAATCAAACTGTTTGATATCCTAACTCCCACTCTTCATCCTTTCTTCCTTTCTCTCATCTAAGCGGAAATACACAAAATAGTGTATCTCATTTATGGATGTACCTGCACGTACTAAAAATGTCAAGGGCTCCTTTTAACTAGGAACTTGGCAATTAGAAGGAAGAATGGATTCTTTTAAATTTGTGAATCCATACACTAGAGTCTAGAGCAGGAGTTGGCAAACTTTTTAGGTAAACAGGCAAGTTAGTAAATATTTCAGATCTCTGTTGCAACTGCTCAACTCTGCTTCTGTAGTGCAAAAGCAGCCATGGACAACAGACAAATGAATGAGCATGGCTGTGTTCCCGTATAAATTTATTTACAAAAACAGATGGCAGGCCAGATTTGACCCACAGCCTGTTGTTTCTGACCCCCTCACTAGACAGTCTAGATTGAACCATTTAATTTTATTAAAGTTACCTAAAACACAATTATATTTAGAATAAGCTGTAAGTAATTGTCACTGTCGTTCTTGTGATAACTTCTCCAAAAGAGATAAAAATTGTTTCCAATATCCATTCTCCCCTTCTTCTATAGTGATACAATTGATAGTCTGGAATAAAGAGTGATTTCCCCATACTGCTTTGTAATTTGTGGCCATATGACTAAGTTGTACCCAATGAGCTCTCAGTACAACAGTCACATGACAGTATCTGTGAACTTCCCTTTAAAGAAAGCTGGTAAATACCCTTTGATACTTGTTCCTATGCTCCCTGCATCCTGCCACTTGAAATGTGCTTGCAATCACTGGAATTCTATCTTAGCTCAAGAGGACATGAGCCTCACCCTAAGAATGAGAGAACAACAAATTGGAAGGTCCTTGGGAACTTGATAGGAACAGATCCTGGTAGCCATATTATCCTTCAGATGCCCACCTCCATATACTTTTGATGAAGGAAATAAACTTTAATATTATTAATCATAGTTATTTGAGGTTCATGCAGCCATGCCTAAATCCTACTGATCTAACTTCCAGGCCTACTCAGTAGGCAACAGGCCTCCTCAGTTCCACCCAACGTCAACATCAATACTCTTGTCTCACAGAGGCTCCTCCCTACACATCCAGATTCTGTGTTGTTCACGTCTCTTCACCATGAAACCGGCTTAGGGATTGATCATATTTATTTACTTTAGGAAGTTACACAAAATGTAAAAAGAAGTATTAATCTCCTCTTCGCAACTGTTCAAAAGCATAGACCTCAAATGCTATACGGACACTTTAGCCCTTTTATTTTTCTGATTCTGATTAATACTAATACCTATAGTAGACTCACATGGTAAAAATTTTAGTGCGCTTTGTGCTAAATGTTTGAGCCTATTACCCCGAAAAACAAACTTCCTTTAGCTACGTTGTTAAGTGTTGTTTCTACACAGACTTCGCTGGAGTGGTAGTTGATGTTGTTTAGGCTGCCATTGTTGTGGCTGGAAAAAAAACAACAACAACAGATTCCAGACTGGGAAAAACCTGAAAAGAGTTACCACGATGCACAAAAGCCATGTAATCTATACTTTGAACTTCCTATCATATGTCACCCTAAATATAACATCCTGGGTTTGGAGTAATTCACTTCATTCCTAGTTTTATATAAAACACTTCTAGTCATCAGATCCTACATGATGACTGGAGGAGGTAAGTTGCACAGAGAATTACAATCCCAATTTAAATGTAATTTAAAATAAGAGAAAGATAAGCAGATACAATTAATATTTCAAACATGGAAAAACTACTGGGGAGAAAAGAGCCAGAATGTTAATGTTGCTTATCTCTAACTGGTGAAGTTATAGGTGATTTATTTCTTCCTTTTTATTTTCTAAATATTCTACAACAAACATTTATTACTTTTGAAAACAGGAAAAAAATGCATAATTCAAGTTCCTGAAAAACTTGATTAAATAAAGAAAACACGTAGGATGAAAAATATGAGGAAAAGCAACGTGGCACAGCAATTAAGAGCAAAGAATAGATCAACAGTTCTCATTTATCCGCATTAAAAGAAGACAACAAAGACATAGTTCCCCTACAGAGCAAATGACCCAGTGTTCAATTTCGCTTTGGTTACTTTTAGAACACCTGTGCAATTAACCTTCTGACCTTTCCTTCTCTGAGCCTTTGAACCTCAGTTTCCTCCTCTGTGAAATTGTACCCATAGCTCAGAGCTGCTGAGAAGACTGAAAATTGATGTGGAAGCATGTGGATTTCAATTTCTAGCTGATGAATAATCAGTTCCTATCATTGTAATAGCAGGTGTTCAATCAATTCATGAAATGCTATGTAAGTGCACACTGGGCATCAGTACTGTGTGGGAAACAAAGATAAATGGGAAAGTCTCCACGCACCCAAGAACATCACAATTGAGTTAGAGGGCTAGGACATATACCCAAATAGCTACCATGCAGCGTTCTTTGTAAGAGAAGAACACAGCACAGTGAAGTTCAAGGGAAAATTAAGAAAGGTTTTACAGGGCAGAGTATTCCAGTGTAGAGATATAAAGAAACATTCTAGTAACAGAAATGCAAATTATGAACTCTAGAGTTGGCTGTCTAGGCAACTATGTGACCCAGGACAGGGTTATAGACCCTTTCTGAGTTTCAGATTCATCATTTTTCCAAATAGGTGGATTTTTCCAGATGATCTCTAAGGTAACTTCTGCTTTTATAACACTGATATAGTATTTCATGTAAGAACTGATCTAATTTCTTCATAGCTACAGATATATATGAAGATAGTGTATGTGTGATATATAGAATAAGGGCATATATTAACCTTAAAATACAAATGCAATTATTATCAGTCTCATTTTTCTGCTGAGGAGCTGAAACTCAGAAAGGTAAGTTGCTTAAAGTGACATGACCAGGATTCAAATCCAGGCACTCTCCAGCCAATACCATCTGAGTGAAACCTTGAAGATTTTTAGGATTCCATATGTAATAATGAAAAAAGGAGTACTTTCCAGAATGGAAACTCACCATATTGCAAAGGCAGAGAAGTAGGTGAGCAAGAGGGCTTTAGGGAGGCAGTATGTGATCCCAGAAAGAATACGTCCTTGGACCCAAATACAAGAGTTGGAATATTTATTTATTTTGTGACAATAATTAATTTGCTTCAGTACTCAAAACTTTAATTATCTGTAAGTTAAGAATAACAGCATGTACCTTGCAGGGTTAAATTGGAGATCAAATAAGATCATGTAAAATGCTAAACACAGTATCTGACACATAGTGGTTAATGGAAGCTATCGCTACTAATGGGTGAATAGCGAAACATGTCAGGATAGGGTGAGAAATGGACAATGATTGGCAACAGAGGTAGTGAAGATACAACTTGGGAAGATCTTAAATGTCAGGACAGAAAATCTGGATTTTTTATAAAATTAAAGTTTTCAAAAAAGGAATTTTGTATGTCTATAGTCAGTATTAAACTTGTATGAGTTTCACAAGCACTCCTGTGGTGGTCAGGAGGAAGATGGTACTGAGAGAGGATCTTGGGCCAAATAATAAAGATGTATGGAAAATAACCCAAATCCATTTACAAGGACACTGACTCTGACCTCCCAGTTTACAGGACTGTTGAATTTTCTGGATAAAAAATACATCATTGTATTCTGGAAGTGTCAATTTCTTAAAGGCTGAAATTATACAAAGGAATTTTTTAAATAGGAAATGATTGAACTGCCTTTATTCATTTAACAATCTAAAGGTCAATGTCAAATCTATGACTTCTCATTTTGAGCAAATAAGGATGTTTTTAGGAAAATTAAAAAAAAAAAAAAGACAGGAAAAGAAAACCCCATAAACTACATAAAAAGAAATGGTCTGAATTCAACCTGGTTGGACGGTCACAAGTTGGGAATGAATGTGGAGTCAGGCAATTCCACTGATAAATAATCAACATGTTTATTGTGTATGGGCTATATGCCTTACACTTTGCTAAAGGCATCACATGTTTATTTTGATTAACGCCACATCATTGTCATAGCTAAGTATTTTATTTATCACCATTTTCAAATGAGAAAACTGAGGCTCAGAAATAGTAAGTGGTCAAGTATACAGAAGATGTTAAATAGCTTGAACAGGGACTGAAAACCAATCTTTGCTGCTTTCTTATTTAGTGCAAACTGGTAACACCACTACCAGTACCTCTTCTACCCACATCCTAACCACCACTACCATCATCACAACCACTGGTAATACTGCCATCACCATTATGGCTACCACAACCACCTCCTCCTACATTATTACTACTGTAATAGCTATCATGAATACAGCCACAACCACCATCACCACCACTAATACTAAACACCTTCATCACCAATACTCCCTTCTTCTTTTAGGAGGGCTGCTTTCTTTAAACCAAATATCCTTCCAGAAAAAAAAAATTTATATTCATAACATCACCAGATTTCTCCCACATGAGGGACATGTCCTCATCAACAACCCTCCCTTCCCAGGACAACTATTTGTTTTACAAATAGTTGCTAAGATATTTTGAGATCAAGAAGACAGAATTCATCCTATTTCCAAAGCCATTTGGGGATGTATTTTATAGATGAAGAATATTTCTACATTTTAAAAGAATACATTTATAAGATGAAGGGCATATTTAAGGGAAATGATTTCCCTTAAATATTCCTTACTACTCAAAGGATGATCCATAAGCCAGCATCATGGGCATGGGAGCATGTTAGAAAGGCAAAGTCTCAGGCCCTTGATCTGATAAATCAGAATCTGCATTTTAACAAGAGCCCCAGGTGATCTGTAACGCATTAAAATTTGAGAAGCCCTATCCTAAATCCCTTTAATCAAATCTGTCATTCTGCATATAGCAGTGGGTGATTTTTATTTGTCCATTTTTTTGAGAGGCTCACTTGGACTTATAAGGAACATAAAAACATTTATTTTTAAATAATAATATACAGCTGTTTTTAAAAAGCTAAGAAACTAGCTGGCTGATGACTGAGTTCTGGAAATGAAAACATGTATTCTTTCTTAGAAAGGGGAAGGCAGGGAGGGAGACAAACCAAAAGAGACTCTTAATGTCATAAAACAAACTGAGGGGGGTGGGAGGGAGGGGTGTTGGGAGAGGGTGGTGGGGTTACATTATATGTTTATATAAAAATAAAAAAATATATAAAAAAAGAAAGGGGAAGGCAAGCTTCTCTAAGAGAAGAAATTTGGGGTATATGGGAAAGCAATATCAGAAAAGGGTTAAAAAAAAACAAGGTAAAACATGAACAGTTATTTGAAAGAAACAATGACATAGAGAAAACATTCTTTAAATAGAACAGAAATAAAGAGGACATGGGAAAATGCTGCCCCCCTTTGAATTAGAGAAGGGAAAGCTGGTAAAAGCTGACGCTCTAAAGTGGCAGAGGCTGTTAATGAGGTTCTAAAGACGTGTTTTTCACTCCCGCCCTGCTATATCTAGTGATCTATAATCAAATTAGTACTCTGTAGTCAATTTTTAAGAACAGCAACCTCGGTGACTAAGGTAGCTTAAGAATCACCCCAGGGAAGAAATACCTGATCTCCTAGCCCCTCTGTCTGTGTGAATCCTTGCTCCCCATCATGCTCTTTCTCTTTATGCTGGAAGTCTCCTTTATCTTTTCAGTTTTCACCTTTGAAACACGCGTGCACCCTTGTTATCATCTTCCCTCACTGAATAACACATGCAATTAAAACAATTTTTGAAGTTTGTATAGATGCCTACCATGGGCCTCTCCTTCAGTGAATCGGGATTTTAGGAAATTAGAGAGGCCTACCTGACATAAAGCCGTCTATCAGATTCTTCAGGGCGTGGAAAGCAGGTTCCCCGTGGTCTGCCCTGGTCTTCTGCACCCAGGATCGGTGCTGGTGGGGCAGCAAATTCCAAATCCTATAAAAACATTGTCCTGCGTTTAAGTCCTCAACTTTAGCAACTGGGTCAATTGTTCCTCTCCCTGTTTTTATTTTGCCTTTAAATACCTTTTTTCTCAGTGTTTTAGCTCGATTGCATTTCATTTTCTACCCTTTACATGCCCTGGCCTTGCAAATTATCATCAAAATAACAGTTTTGCTTAAACGGTGAACTGGAAAGAATCTGTTATAAATGGTTAAACACAATAACCAAAGAGAAGTTGTGTGGACAATATATTCTACTGTTACATGATTTCATTCATGTATATTTACCACGTAATTTAAAATGTCACCTCTTATTTTATACTAAGAAAGGAAAATTCTATTTCCGGGGCATGTAAAGCTTGGTGTTTTTAATACTTGCCCACCCACAACAGAGTCTGTTAGTACCAGTGTATTAGATTTCAGAGAGACGATACCTAGTAAAAACAAATCTCTTCCCAGGCAGAATTAATCCCCTCTCTTCTGAGCTCCCAGGGCACTGGAACATACTTCTGCTTCAGATCTTTGAATTATTATTAATTGTTTAAATGGTTTGACTCCTCTATTAGACTATACTGTGCCTAGAAGGCAAAAATCCATCGTAATTCAGACGGCTAGGTGTTCAGTCTGTGATTGGCTGAAACAGAAATTATTTGTCGAAAGATTTTTTTGGCAGTCATTTAAAAATATGTGAATCTGTATAGAATTGCCTATTAAAATAATCTTATGCCTCACTATTTTTAATCAATAAATATATGTAAATCTGTGCTGAGTTATTACTAAACCAAGGTTAGTCAAATATATATTAGTATATATATAATTAGTATATATGCTGCCTGTGTTAGAATAATTTCATAGAATCAAATCATTTAACCCATCAAACATCAGTCTCTGCATCGGTACAATAGGGATAATAACTGTACCTACTTCACAAAATTACAATGAGATAATGCATTAAAATAATTAATACAATGCCTAGCATATAGTAGGTGGTACATGTTCAATAAAACAAAAATCAATAAAGCAATTGAGTTTTAATCAGAAAATGGAAATCTAAAAATTGTAGATTTTAAAGACAAGTCAGATTTTGCTTTAGTTCTGAGGCAAGTTGTATATTGTCTTATATTTTAGTACTCTGCCAACATATCCCCTGAGACAATCCAAGCTAAAAGTCTACTGCTATGTGAGGGTCCTCTCCTGATTTAACCTCATATGGACCAGCCCCCAAAGTCCTGAAATTTCTACTACCTAGCCCACTTAGTGCAAGCCGAAAACCTCCCATGTTTCAGAATCCTGATCACAGGCTAAATATGACTATATTACAGAAAGCACTTGACAAAGGCATACACAGACACACACACACACAATTACAAAAAGAGTATATTCCAGACTCCCCCAATTAAATGAGGGGGAGGGTGGAATAGCACTGCATGAGAATTTTACAAGGGAGCTCCGAATGACTGGCTCCTTCTCCTTCACATTGCAGCTCAGGGAAGGCTTTCCCTGAGCATTCTAGGGCATCACCGACCCATGCCTGCCTCTCAGTCCTCTGTCTGTGATCTGTATAACATTGTCGGTATCTGAAATCAACAACGTATTCTTATTTATTATCTATTTCCACCTTCAACTAGAACGTAAACTTTTAAAAACTCAATTATTCATTAGTTATTAAGTGAATTACTGAACAGATATATGCATTGATGCTCATCTGCAGTTTTTCTCCTGGTTCCTGAATTTCCCTCTAGAATTCTCTCTAGAAGCTAGAAAGTATCTGGAAATTTCCCAGCTTCATCAAAGATGGAACAGTTAGTATCCATTGCTACTACTGAGTGCTGTATGTCCCAGCCATCTCCCCCCTGCCTGGACTTATTTATTCATAAAGTTAACAGTTAACTCAAGTGAAGTTTATGTAAGTACAATTTAGAAAGACACTTCCTAGTTTAAGCAGAATTTTTTTCCCCCTGCCAGGAGACATATTCTGTAGAGAAACACAACTGTGTTACACCTTTGAAAGATGAAAAAGGAAGAGAGACTTAAAAGTGCATCAGCTCCTCTTTCTGGAAAAGAGGTGGAAAATCGAAGCAGGAGACTACTCTCAAGAGAGCTTGATCTATCCCGGGGAAGTTCAAATGGTTTCAAAAGGAAAATATTTATTTTTCACCAAGGTAGATTATTATTCTGTCAGGTTGAGGTCTGTAAATCTGTGAAGGGTAATATATAAAAGATAATCACCAGCTGTTGTCTATTTGGAAAGAGGCTACAAGAGGAAGAAACAAAAGCCCTCAAACAGATTGTGGGTTCCTTGAGAGTAGGAGCTGCAGTTTACATCTATTTTGGGGTCTCCCATGAATGACAGCCCCAATGTATTATAACATAAGATAACAATTAAGCATGCATTAAATTGCTTGCATATACATGCGAGGGACTGGGCTGTATTTCAATGCAAGGAAAAATCCCTGATTAGGGAGTTACTTAAAGCTAGAAATCAGGTTCCTGAGAGAGCCCAGAAATCTCTTCTCCGAATTTCTTTTCAAAAGAGGGGAAATTCCTAATTCAGTTATCCTGATAAGTGATTTTTCCCCCAAATGTAATGAAATGGATACATTTTTCTATGCATGACTTTTCTCAGTCCCTTCAAAATATAACCTCCCCACATTACTATATTATACAAGAATAAGTTGTGGTAAAGTTAGTTTTTAACAAAAAGGGCAATCTTCCTTCTACTCGCTGCCATTCAAAAACATCATGATTTTATATAAAAGTCCCTGGATTCAATAACCATAAGTGGCAATAAAGTGATACGGTCTGAACCCTGGCTCTGCAGATGAGTGACCTTTGTTTTGTAGAGACAGAGTTGAGAGATCATACAACCTTTCTACAGTTAATGGGAGGACTTCACTTCCTCGGCAATGAGATGGAGGGTTTGAGGACTGAAGTGGAGTTTGCGTCTAAAGGCTGTTCTTTACTACCCAAACATGAAATACAAGATCTACAACAGGATCCTCCCTAAATTAATATCTGCTGAAAGGGGGGAAAATTTAAAAAGAAGAGGGACAGAAGGGGCCACGTCTTAATAAGACAGAGAATTTTAAAGTCCTAAGTGAGAAGTGAAAATACCAGAAATGTGTGCCACCACATTTTAAGATGCTTATTCCCTGAATGTCCCTTTGATGAACTAAATTCATTTAGAGGCTTATCTGCAAATATAAGGTATTCTACTTGAAGAATAGTTTATTATAACCAAGAACCTAAAGATACTTTTGATTTGAGTCACAGAAATATATTCTACTTTGCATGTCTGTACACATATAAATATTTAGTACAAAACTAAGTTTCAAGAAACTGTGCTCACACCTGTCACAGGAGATAAACTCTATTATTTTCTATTCCACTTCTTTTTAAAAATATAGATTTTGCCCACTACATTGATTTCAGAACTCATGAATAGGTCTCATGGCATTTCCAAAAATGCTTATTACTCTTACTAGACCATCCCCAGGTTAATATTTACCCTCCAAGGATCTACAACAGTGTTCCTACATAGAAAATATTTTGATAGTGGTAAGACAGCAGTAGAGTTAAATTTCTGTAAATCCCAAGTGCTTCTAACAGGTGGAGACCCTTTTGGTGTCAATAAACGTCTGATGCTGATAAAGTTAATTTTGTCTTCTTGAAAGACAGGAGGGTCTCATCTTTTTTTTAAAGATTTTTTTAACTATTTATTTTACAGAGAGAGAGAGAGAGAGAACAAGCAGGTGGAGTAGCAGGTAGAGGGAGAAGCAGACTCCCCAATGAGCAAGGAGTACCCCCGCCCTGCCCCCATGAGGGGCTTGATCCCAGGGTCCTGGAATCATGACTAGAGCTGAAGGCAGTCGCTTAATCAGCTGAGCCACCCAGGCGCCCTAGAGGGGTCTCATCTTTAATCCTACTTATACCATGTCACCTTCCCTGAAATCTCCTGCCTACAGAAAAACTCTCCTTTTTCTCCGAATATTATCTCTAATAAAATTAGCACTTGGATCAGTCTAGATCTTCGATGCTTATACAACATCAGTTTGGGTTTATAACATACTTGTGCCATTTTTCTCACTGATTTTTAGACTTTGTCTCTATGTTATGGTTGAGGACTGTGTCCCTCACATCTTTAGTAGCTTTACCCCACCAAGCCCATCTTGTTCTCGGAATACTGATTGTCAGTCAGTGATGTAGGATGCCCTAGGATTAACCTCCAACAGAAAAATCTCTGTGCTTGCTCTGACACAAAATGCAGAGGACAGCAGCACCCTTCACTTGGCAAAAATCTCTCTGAGTCAATGTTATTTCCATGATTTGGGTACAATGAGGAAATTCTCAATGGTTGGCCCCCAGCAATTGAATACAGTGGATACACAAACAATGTTAGTAAATTTTCTGCTTGTTTACAACAAAAAAGGGGTAATTAATGTTCTGAAAGAGAATTCTTAAGGGAGGGCATGGTCAGGTATATGCTGGTTAGTAGCAGCTGGGATGCAGGAATTTATTGAACCCAGGACAGATGTCAAAGTACAGAATGAATTTCTTATCTAAATCATGAATTCAGGTTTCTTGTGTTTTAGTGTGTGTGTGTGTGTGTGTGTGTGTGTGTGTGTGTGTGTTTCCTTCCAAGATACTTCTCCCATTGCCTGGGTTCCTTTCCTAGCCACATTTTTCACTGCTAACATTCCCATTTAGATAACAGGAATGGAGGGACGGTAGAATATTCCCCTGCAGTGGGGCTGTGCTGTAGGGTTTGAATACATGGTGAGTCACACACAGCCCTCTGGGTCACCAGACTGGAGGTGGCAGAGAAGAGGGGGGGGTGCTATGGAAGGAAGAGAGAGCCTGGAAAAATAAAAGCCCTGGAAAGGTCTAGTGAGAGAGCTGCTCTGTCCCAAACTCTGTCTTCTATTGGGTCCCCTGGCACCCCCATACACAAAAGTGGGGACCTTGAAGTCCCCCTGGAATGCAGAGTAGAAGCTCAAACTAAAACAGAGACATACACACCTTTTGCCTATAGTGACTAACCTCTCCAGGGAAGGGATCGGAGAACGGATGGGTGCAGGTTGCAGTCCCATTCACAGAGAACCTCTGTCTCCTGAGTGCTTAGGAGAGACTCGAACTACCAGGAAAGGGTGCTGTATTGCCGTCTGGCTTTCTTCCCGTCCTATTATGTTGTTGTTACCATAACTTCTTTTGCGGAGCACCTGGTAACCTGGATGGTGTACGGCCACTTTGCAGTCCCGGGACGCGCGAGATGCCTCTTTCTTAGCCCAACACCACTTCAACAGAGTTAGGAAAAAAGTATCCGCTGCTGCCTTGCTCTATCCAGAGGTGGGCTAAAGGATGTTAAGGGCTCTGCGTCCTTGGAACCAACTTGCCCGCCTCCCAGGGCGCTCCAGCCAGCCTGGTTTGCGCCTTTCCCGGGATCGGATTGTCCCGGGTTCCTCCTGGCATCCAGGGCTTTAGGAGGGAAGAGAGAGGAGTCGCAGTCCCCAGTACCAAGTGTGGCACTCCAGACCCCCGTCTTCCAGCGTCGTCCTCACTGCGCTCACTCACCCTAGGTTACTGCGCCCACCGTCAGTCCCCAGTGTGCAGGGCGCACTTCCCCCAAAGGCAGCCTGCGCCCCCAGCTCCGGACAGCTCTCCAACTCCGAACGCTCTCCCAGGGTTTGTTGGACCCCCATGGTTCCTCTTCTTTCCTCCTTTCTCCCGGCTCCTTTTCTTGCCTCCTCTCAGCACCCCAGCTCCTAGCCAAGCGTTTTCCCACCCATCCTCATCCCACTTTCACTACCTCACTCACTACCGACCCTCTCTCCACAGGCTCTCAGGTGGTGCTGCCCCCCAAGTAGTGGCTGAAGGAGCCAGGGTGGCACGGTTTCTGGGTGTGGGTTCTTTTGGAAACTCAGCTCCCTCCGGAATTTGCATCCTCCGGGGAAGGGAGAGGGCTCCCAGAAAGCTGCATCTGGGGACTGGCTACGAATCTCCCCTCCCAGACTGTCGCCCCCCAACCCATTCCTCCCTACCCAAGGTCTAACTCGAATCTCTCTCCCACTCCCCGTGTTTACGCCGCGTTTTAGTCTCCGGGACCCGTGGGGTGAGCGCCAGCCGGGACCCGAGCAGGGCAGCTGCCGCAGGCGTAGCCCCACTTGCGGGCCGGGGCTAGAGGGGCTGGCATCGAGGCGCTCGGAGCTCTCCTGCTCGCCCCTCCCTCTCCAGGGACTGGAGGGGGCTGGCGGGGGTGGGAGGGTTCGGGGGCGGGGGGGGGGGGGGGGGGGGGCCCACCATTTCCCCGGCCCCCCCCTCTGCAGCCTGCGGGGAGGCGACCGGGGGTGGGGCGGGAGCGCGGGCGAGGATTAAGACTCTTAAGTCAGGAGAAGTTTGCGCTCAGCTCAGAGCTGGGCGAGGGAAGGCGCCGGGAAGGTGAGCCTCCTGGACTTTGGGGAGGTGGAAATAGGCATGGGGAGAAAACAGTTACCTTTTAGCCTATAATACAAGCTGGGTCTAGGTTTAAACCATCACTTAAAGCAGAAGTAAAGTGTCAGGAAATCGGGAGGGGGTCAGGAGAGGGAGGACTCTGGACTAACGCAGTTTGCTCTCACGTCAAACTAGGAAGCCAGCCCCCCAGGCACTGGGTGGGCTGCGCCGCGCGGCTTGCGGACCTTCCTGGGTTGGAGGTGCGCGCCGTCTGCACCTTACCCGGCGGCTGACATCTGCTCAGGAGATGGGCGCTGGAGCTTGAGTTCCTGAGTCTCTGGAGCCACCACCTGCGAATGTCCTTCGCTTCTCCGGAGCTGTACCCAGCCGCCCTGTGAGACTATTCCAGGTAAGGAGGGTCTGGGAATGAACAGAACTTAAAGCTTTGGGATGTTCCCCGGGAATGGTGGACAGTGGAGGGGCACAATGTACCTTGTTTTTTGATTGCAAAACTGCAGTTTGACTGTGGTGCTTGAGGGTCAGATGTAGGGTCGCCTTAGTCTCGGTTGCCTCACTTTACCCTTGACTAGAGAAAAACTGGTTGTCCTGGGAGGGTGCTACAACTTAGGATTCCCTATTGAAGACTCCTGATTTTTGTGTGTGTGACTTTCTCTATGTTACTAATATCAATTTTTTCTCAAAACTTTTATTTTCCAACTTATTGGGTATGAAAATTACGGGGCTGAGAGTTGTGGATTTTTTCCAAGAGGTGTTTATTAGCTAACAAACAGATAATATCGGCATCTATGTGATGTGTCATGGTTGTTCTGGATATTGGAAATGAGTACAGTGGTGAATGGCGTTGCTTGTTAAGTCATGTTTTACAGAGAATTATTTTCCAACAATCATTTATGCATAGCAGCCATTCTTCACACCTATTAGGAAAAATATTTTGTGTGCGTAGTTTCCAAAAGGGTACTCTTTTTTCATGATGCTCTTTCCAAGCCAGGGTGAAAGACATCAAGAACAGCTCTAAAAGAGTAATTCTTCTTCCCCAAACAGTCATTTTCCTTGAGGTGCAAGGAAATCCAATCAAAGTCAAAAATCAAGAATCCGGTTAGATTTTTAACCTATTATTCAGGCTTTACTTTGCAAATCTACCTAAGAAAAGTTCTATCTGAAAGCTTTACCTAACATTATATGGTATATGCAAGATTAGAAGGCAGGGTTCCATCTGCCGATCTTCTGGAGACCCCCAATGATTTGGTGGCTCTAGTTAGCCTAACCCAAGACAGCTGTTCAAGGCTATTTGTTGAAAATTATTGGGTGATGGAAAGTGAAATGTTCAAAAGAAATCAAAGTGTGACCTTGCATTTACTGAAACTAATGTTTAAACAGCAGTGTCCAAGTTTGAGTGTGTCTTAAATGATAAGAGAAAGCAAGTGTTTTATACATTTGGGCCACTTTGGCTTACCAGTGAAGACAAAGTAGGGATGCTTTTTAGTATTGTGGGACTTATAATAGCATGTTGCTAGCCTACTACGTGTTCTCTTAAAGAGTTCAGCTTTTAAAAGTGGAGATTGCTGGTTTTCCACACTAGCATCATGAAGGGAACTAAGGTGATTGGATTTGCAAACATCTTTGTAGTTTAAGTCAGTATTCTCAGTGGGCACTCATTTCTACTCAATATTTTAACAGAGCTGAAAACATCCGTCAGCTGGGATTTGTTTTGGTTCAATACCTCTAATCTACAGTTAATTTTAAGAACTAGAGCCACAAGAATAATATTCAGTCATTGTAAAATGCTCTAAGGTTACTTATTGACCACACCAATACATTGAGTAAACATGAAATCCTTATTATAACTTATTCACAAGAACACATAAATAATCTTAGAGTTGTATTGTTTTCATGATGCTTGGAGTTCAAGAGAATTAGCTGATATAAACATGGCTTCTGTTTCCCATTTTGTTATGTTTCTGAATTCTGGATAATGAATGATGGGGGATGGAAAAAGGTAGCATTTGCTTCAGTCAGTTAAAGAGATGGAGCTAAATCTTAGCATACTGGTGTTGTGGCTACTCTGTTCTTGATGAACTTCTTAGAGCTTTTAAATGTTGACATGAATGAAGATATTATCTACTGTTGGTTTTTATTACATTAAAAATAAATTGGAAATAGGAGATGTGATATTTTCAATGATAACCTAAACCAGTGTTCTCAACTCAGGCTGCAAATTAGAATCAATGGGAGAGCTTTCAAAAAAATTATGTCAATTCAGACCCTTCCCCAAACCAATTAAATCAGAATATCTAAGGAAAGGGGTCCACATTTTTATTTTTATTTTTGTTTACATGATTTAATGTGCAGCCGTGATTTGGAACCACTGATTGAGATGGTTCCCGTCGGATTTGGTAGAGCCTGTTAATTTTGGGGGGTCTTGATGAAAATAAATGTCATTTGTTCTACTGTTGTTCTAATATTTTTTCTTTAAAAAAATATATCTAATTTGATTTCCCAATTAGAAGAAAAAGAGGATTTTTTTCCCGATGGTAGCTGTTTAAACCATAATAGCTTCCGGGAAAAACATTTTTTTTTTCTCTCCTTTCTGGAGAGAAAAGCAAGCTATTGAGTTCGAAGCTTACCTGAACATCCAGAAAATGGTTTCATAAATTAGCTCTAGCTTTAAGAGATGTTGGAAATAATGCTTTATGAAACATTGAATTTGATTTCATTTTTTCTAATACCTGAATGATGTGTAATGTGCAAATATGTACCCTTTTGAAGGACAGAAGGAGGAAAATACTACCATTCTCTTTGGCACACCAACTAACATACCATGGGTGCCAACTATGTTCTAGCATTTTAACTTAAATTATTTTAAGGCTCACAATAGCTTTGTGAGGTACCAGCTATTATTTTGATTTTATATTTGAGGAAATTAAGGACCCGTCAGGTTAATGAACTTGCTCAAAGCCACAAACCAAACAAATTTGGCATGTATTTGAACCCAAGACTTCTTATTCTAAGTTTAATACTATTATAAAATATATCTGTATATACATTTTTTTAAATTTAAAGGCAGCATTTAAAAAAAAAAGTAATATTGGTTAAGAGCACAGATTCTAGAATGGCTCTGCTTGTGTTTTCAGCCTGGCTCCATCATTTTCTAAGAAGCTGTACATTTTAGGGCAAGTAATCTAACCTGCCCGTGCCTTAATTTCCTTTGTAAAAGGAGGTTTCTCTAATGAGAACTAAATGAGTTAATATTTGTAAATCACTGTGGGTAGGTGCCTGATGCATAGTAAGTTCTATGTGTTATACTTTTTAAAAATGTCATTCATTAAAAATTTTTTTGATTGTTTATTATATGCCGAGCCTCGCATTAAGCCTGAAGATAACATAAATAAATAAGTCATGCCCCTATACTCAAGGATTCTGTGTCTAACAGAGAGTGACCAATACATAAATAATTGTTCCACTCTGGTGTGAGATTTTCTTCCAGTTTAATTATAATCAAAAGCAATTATTTTGTGTGACAACTGTGTGGTTTTCAATGTTAATATGATCTTTCAGGGCTCCATATAATGAGTATTATGAAACCAATTGATAATATATTGTACTGTCACAATGGTATTCATTTGTTTTCAATTCTATCAAAACACAGGAACCAATATTAATTAACATCTGTTTCCAGCTTTAGTTTATCAGTTTAGAAAACTGGTAAAATGGAAAGGTTTGAAGTCTCTAAAATCTTATTTTAATATTAGAGGCAATTTAGAGAATAATTTAGAGGCAAAGAATTGGTAGAAAATGTCCTCAGAATCTCTTCTCAATACTTCTAAGTGCCATTTTCATGCATTGGTTTTCTGAAAAGAGTATTATCTGATTGGAATATAGTTTGAAGTTCTTGGGGGGGGTATTTTGTTTTGAAAAATCATTTTAAGGTAGGAAATGTTGATCAAGGAGTCCAGTGAAAGGTCTCTAACACCAGGCTGGCCCGGCAAGAGTATCTCATTGGAGCTGGCTATGCTTCTACCACTGTGCCTGCTGCTCCGTGCCCCTGCCCTGTGTCGCATGATACCTGTCGCATGATACCTCCAGGGTACCTGTGAATGCATGAGATCTAAGCCTGTCTTTGTTCAAATGAAAAGCCTCTCTTTATTAAAAATAGTACATAAATTGGTACTCTTTGTAAATGAAGAAGACAGTACTCTAAACCTAAGGAGAAATAGCTAAGGAGCTATTTCTCAAAGAAACAAAGTCCCTAGCTCGGTGAAATAGTTTCTGTTTTTGCAATCAATATTTAACCATTCTACCTCATTGTCATTTCCGTTTGCAAATGTATGTCTTTCTTCTCTCTTATCAAGTCTCAAGGTTATTCCCAGTTTTCCTCACGAATGCTGCATTTTTCTTCCTCCTACTTTCACTGCCATCCCTTTAATTTGAGCTTTTCTTATTATTTTTAACAAAATAATTAAATATTCTCCTAACGTTTGGTCACATTCAGCCTCTGTGACGCATTCACTGTTATACAACACAGTCGGACTTACGTTCTAAGCTCCCATTTTGTCATCCTTGATTCATAATTATCCTGTAATTGCTAAGGGACCATAAGACTTAGAACCCCTCTTTAGCCTAGCATTTAAGATATTTCATGATATAATTCCATTTTATCTTTCCCATCCAAGTCAAGTGGGAAACTGCAATGACTCCCTGATTCCAGTTCTGAAGCCATAATGACGCAGCAAAAATTGACTCCCAGTTTGGAGTCCATCCTTCACTTTCAAACCTTGTGCCCTTGCCTGTCAACCTCAGTTTATATTCTATTGCCTCAAAATTGAGGTGGGTAGTAGGGGGGAGCCCCTTCCATCTGGGCTTCAGTAGTGAAGCTGCATTGCTTTGATTTTTGCTTCTTCCCACAGCCCTCGTCCCCCTCCCTGCCTTCTCCTTGTCTGCTAGTTCAAAATTCAACATTTCAAATCTTACCTTCCTCCATCTCGCAAAATGTCTTACTCATTCTCCGCAATACATCCAACAAATTTCTATCTAGCTTTGTTCATATTTTTAAGCTCAGTACATATTACTAAATGCTTATTATGTCCTAGTCAGGGGTTATTGTGACAGGTTACAGTTTCTGGCTTCCTGGGGACTGCAGGACACAGACAGACCAAGAGACAGTTACACAACTGTCTGGTAAGTACTCCATTAAAGAAATGTCATGAATGTTCTGGAAGCTGGGAGGAACAGCACCCAGCAGGGCATCCGGGAAGCTTTCTGAGGGAGATGACCCTAAAGGGGACATGACTCGGCATTGATATGACAAGGCAGAATGAGCCGAGTAAGGAGGGGAAGCGATGAAGTGTGTTAGAGGCAAGACATGAGACTCTAAAAAGCCTGGATGTTTGAAACAACATGGTGATTTTGGGAAACCATGGCACTTGGGCTGGTGCTGGTGAGGTAGCAGGGCATGGGTCACAAGAGGCTTGGGAGCCTGTCTTGCTAAAGGATTTGCATTTTATCATGAAGACAGTGGGGCTTCTTGAAGGAGTTAAAGTAGGGGACCGAAATAATCAGATCTGCTGTTCTGGTAGATCACTGCAGCAGGAAGACAGGAGGAATATTAGATTGAAAGAGCAATGGATACAAATTAACTGGAAGCCCGGAGCCTTATTGCACTAACAGAGGGGATAAACAGTTAGGGTCACCTAACTGGGTGGAAGGGGAGATAGAAGAGGAAAGAAAACAATCGGGAGGTTATTGTAGGGATAGCTTTGGTGGAAGTGGGTAAATGGTAGAAAATGGAGGTGGCATGAATGAGGGAAATAGGTGATAGTAGGATCAAGCCTAGGTTTCTTTCACAAATAGGAGAGATGGACGTCATTCATATCGTCTGGACAAGGAATATTTTAGGGACAGAAGGTAAAGAATTTAATTTGGAACGTGATGCATTCAACTTATTCATGTGACGACATCCAGTAAAAGTAGATACAGAAATCTGTGGCTGGAGACAGCATTTTGTATTAGAGATATGGATTTGGGAGACATAAGTCTGTCTCTCTATTTCAGCCAATGGTAAAAGAATGGAGGATTTCACCCTCGGAGAAGTAAAAACTGAAAAGAGAGAAAAAGGAAGTTAAAAAAAAAAAAACAGAAAAAAATTTTAAAAAGAAAATCATCTAGGTCCGAATCCCAGGAACACCAGTTTTTGTTTTTGTTTTTGTTTTTTTAAGGTACAAGGGCCTGCAAAAAAGATGGAAATAAAAGGCTAGACGAAAGGAAGAAGCACAGGAGAAAAGTTTTTTGTGGAAGCCACGGAGAAAAAAAGTGGGCACCTAAGCAGGACGTCACAAGTAAATCAATGGGATAGGAAGTGAGAGATCACAGTTGGATTGAATTAAGAGCAGTTTCAGTAGTGGGCTGTGGAAGAAAGGAGAAGGGAGGAAATGGAGACACCGAGTGTCCACAATAATCTCAGTCACTTTGATGTGGACTCTTTATCTCCCTTCGAAATTTTACAGTCTGCTAGAGCTTAATTTAAATACTGCTTCCTTCTGTTAGCCTTACCTGGGTGGTCAGTGACCCCCCCCCCACCAAGCAAGATGTAATATCATATCCTGATATCTCTTTCCTTCGAGCTTCTAGAAGTACCACACAGTATGCACACGTGTGTGCGTGTGTGTGTATAAAGTATTCCCTTTTGTCATTCATTCATTGAAATAAACTCTCTTAATGTCTTTATTATAATAGGGTATCGGGGGGTAAAGATAGGTTTCATAAGCCCCTACCTTCGGGGATGACAATTTAGAAATGCCAGCATTTCTGCATCCAAATATTTCTTAGAACGTTTGTCCACCCAGAAGTTCCACGGGTGAATTTTTCAGGGAAAAATATCACCTTTTGAATCAGAAATTATACCATTTTCTACTTGTCTTCTGGTACTTTATTCTCCCTTTTCTGTTGTGGAGATCTGTTAATTTTTCTTATTTCCTTACTAGATTAAAAAGTACAGGCATCCTTTTATGCCGTATTCTGAAGCACGTAGGGGAGAATTTCTTTTCTCTTAGTGACACAAGTTAAACTTACCTAAATGTTGCCCTAGATATGGTGCTTTTTTTTTTTCCTGAAATTGTTTTTGTCACATTAAGCCTTAAATGTTTCCTCTTTTATTTTATTTTTTTTAAAGATTTTATTTATTTATTTGATAGAGATCACAAGTAGGGAGAGAGGCAGAGAGAGGAGGAAGCAGGCTGTCCACAGAGCAGAGAGCCCGATGCGGGGCTCGATCCCACGACCCTGGGATCATGACCCGAGCCGAAGGCAGCGGCTTTAACCCACTGAGCCACCCAGGCGCCCCTCCTCTTTTAAAGTATCAACTAACTGCTGTTAATCCAGAGATTTCAGCCCCTTCTTTCTGGCATCCTCCAAATCAGTAAACCATCCACATCTCTCACCCCGGGAACTATTATTTTTGGCTTGAGTCCGTGTTGACTCGAAGAACCAACTCTGAGTTCTTCAGTCAGCAAGCCTTGCCTGGATGGTCAGTGACCAGCCCCCTCCCCAGGCAAGATGTAATATCACATATTACATTAAATTAAATATCATATATTACATTAAAACATAGCTCACATATTCAGAACATTGCATTCATCTTAAGCATGCAGAACTGTTTTCCAGCTGCCCCCCATACACTTTCCTAGGCACAAAGTATATACCTCTTTGTCTCCATGCCTCTTGCACTAGACTGAAGCTAGTTAGTATTTATACCTCTGTAGGCAGGGGGATAAAAAAATGGGACTTTCTTTCTCATACTCCCAGTATGGACAAAAGCCCTGGAAGCAATTAATCCTAAATTGTTTGAATAACTGATTGTCAGCAAGTTAATGTCTCCGAGACTTTAGAATACCACTAAAATAATAACAAACACAGCTACAGGTCATTGAGCCCCGACTGCGTGCTGGGTATCGGGATGCTTAGTCATTATTATGACAATCATATGGGGCGTTATCCAGCCCATTCCATGAGGAGACACTCAGAAATCTTATGTGACGCACCCAGGTTCACGCATCTGCATCTCCGGAGCACCAGGGCTTGAATTCAAACCTCAGTTTACCTAATGCCAAAAGATTGTGCTCCACTACTGCAGTCAAATGACATCTTGATGGTGATTTGGAGATCTTTTTATTATAACTTGTATATATTGTCTTGAATGATCAGAGCCTTCAATAAGAGAATTAGGAGCCCCTCTTCATGGACTTTTAAGTCACTCTTTCTGGAGGCTTTCAGCTCAGCTTTCCAACCGAGTGGGGCTGCGGGAGCTGTGGTTATACCACTGACCACCATGACCTGGCCTGTTGGGATACCCTGTGGTAGTCCAGGTTCCTGCTCTGGAGCAAGGGAACATTCCAGAGGATGACACACAAGTGCTGGAACGTCCGGCACCACAATAAAAATGTGAGAAGTGATACGGTTCTAGGAATTTAGGCTTTTTTTGCCCGACCCTAACTTAATTCTACGGAGTACCTATGATATTAATTTTTTATGAACACAGATGAGTTTGGTGTCCGCCAAATATGAAAGCTATATTTATCCTTTCCTGGAGCCCAAAAGTAATGGCACTTATGGCAGGACCATCTTAAGAGGAGAAAAAAAAAAAGCCTCTTTGATAATAATAATTGTTAAAGGAAGGCTCTGCTGTTTGAGGAAATTTCCTCTCTAGCAGGGTGTTCATAAAGTCAACTGGGGCAGCAAGGGAAAAAGGAAAGGCAAACTGCCCTGCTGCCAAATTTAAATTTTGAATGGACGTGACTCATATATTAATTAACCCAAACTTCAGCATAATTATTTGTCTCTAACCTTAAGTCTGATAGAATTCTTGCAGGCATGAAGGATTATTGTGGAAAAGATCTATGTTTACAGATATTGAGATGGGATCTCTTTAGCCCAAGATTCAAAGAAATTCATGACACAGAGAACACAATAATGCAAATTGCTTTAGCACCTCATTCCCTGGGCCTACTACAGGGTTAAAAGGTCAGGACAATATTAGAATGCTTTTTCATTCCTAACATCATATAGACTGCAAAGATGGCATTAAGGCAAAATCCCAGCAAAGTGGTGAGTGATCATTGTTGCTCGAGGGCCAATTCAGGAAAAACAAGAATTTACTGGGTTGCTTTTCTTCCCATTCAAAATGAAAATAACTTTATTGCATCCAATGAGGAAAATGTATATTCTTGCAAATTAGATATATTATTTTAGTAAATAGAAGGTCAATGAGAAACCTGGCATTTCTTCTTAGCTACTAAAATATTAATAATCTGGGCAAATTTGAGAAGTAGTGACTCGGAGTCAGCAAATATCAAAACTGGAAGTTATAGCCTCATTGAGCTGCATTTTAATTTGTTAAAGAGGCATTCCTCGTATATGAGGTAATGTCATACATTTTCTTGGTAACTAATATTTTATTCTTATTATCGATCAGCACGAGTTTAGTGCTCTCATGAAAGAGGAACTGAGGTAAAGATGACATATTTATTATTTCTCCATCAGTAGGTGACAGTGCTGCCTTGAGAACTCCAGCCTTTGGACTCCATGGCCAGTGCTCTCTGTGAGAGGCTGAAGAATTGCAGGAAGTCGTGAACATTCACAAAAAAAAAAAAAAAAAAAAAAAATTCACATGAATGGCCTCATGCATAACCACAAGGAAGGTTGAACACATAAATAAGATGCCCTAAACTATATTGCCTAACAGGCAAAGCCTGTCTCTAGTGTCCCTTCTCTTCTCTTAGCTTCCCAAGCACCTCCCATTCACAGTATTCCCATTTATTCCAGAATCCTGCTTTCCTAAGGAAAAACCCCACTGCTTTAGTCTTTCTACAACCTCCCCCCAGCTCCTTTTTGCTTGCCAAAATCAATTGTTTTTCTCTTACTCTATTCCTATAAATACTGCTCCCTACAGGTAATATAGTAGTGGAATATAACTTTATTCCCTTTAGGAAAAAAATATTTGCATTATCAATGATTTAGGAGCTAATGCTTGAACCTGGCATTTCCTGCTGTGTGCTCTTCGATCAAATCAGTTTGGATCTTT
The DNA here is from genome assembly GCA_003697995.1 of Taxidea taxus jeffersonii. Taxonomy (NCBI): domain Eukaryota; kingdom Metazoa; phylum Chordata; class Mammalia; order Carnivora; family Mustelidae; genus Taxidea; species Taxidea taxus. The sequence continues at coordinate 6,084 of RCUC01151619.1, read as the reverse complement.
ATTCCCAAGCTTGAAACTTTATACTATACATCAGCCCACTGAAATCTGTGAGAAGTGGGCTTCGCTGCTTATCCATCACTTGTAAGGCAGACCCCTGCTGTCATCTCTTGCCCAGGCCACCCCAACAACTTCCTATGTGTTCTGCTCGTGAGGCCTTGTGCCTCTCCCCACCATGTTCTCTGCTCAGCACCCAAAGTGAATCTTCAGATGTAACCCAGATCAGGTATCCCCTCTGTCCACAACCATTTAACAGCTTCTAAGGACAACTGAAACACCTGAACCCACGCTGTGACCCGGCAGCCACAGCCTACTGTTGCAGCCTCATTTACCTGGACCACTCACTCCACCATGCTGATCTTGATCCATTCACTAGAAGACACCATGCCCTTTCCCCCTCATACCCTCACCCCAGCCCTTCCCTCCATCTGGAATGTTCTTTCACCCATTTTCACATGGTTAGCTTCCTCTCTTACTTCAGGCCTTAGCTTAACTGTCACTCCCTCAAGGAGGCCCACCATAGTCCCGATACTTTCTGATGTATACGTTGCCCTACTAACCTCTACCTCAGCAACTTGCTTATTTCCTTCAGTTTGTAGGCATTTTATTTTTGTGTCTGACTCCACATTTCTTTTCTTTTCTTTTCTTTTTTCTATCTTTTATTTTTCCATCACCTGCGTTAGAATATAAATTCCACAATGTCTGTCTTGTTGACTCTCTTATTAATTTCCAGCACTCTAAATAAATGTCTATTCGACAAAGTGAAGGCATACCTCCATTTAATCTTGTTCTATCCATGGCACTTCTCAATTTATGTGACCTTTAAGATCCTCTTATGGTACACCAACTCTTGATATCTGGCGGAAAATCTGTCTTTTTGAAAGGAAGTAAAGATAATAGCAGGAATTTTAAGTAGTGATGCAAATGTGACTTGGGGGCAGGTGAGCTTTTTGATAAAATTCAAATCTCCATGAAACTTTTCATAGTAGGATTGACCATCCGATGTCATATCCACAAGATGAAAGGGGACCAGTACCCAGCAAGGCAAAACTATACCCAAGCTTATAAGAGCTAATTTTAATCTATATCATCCTTGGAGGATATGGAGTTTTTAAAAACCAAATCACTTTTGTAAGTTATTTTAACTGTATCTGCTATTCATGGCCTTTATTGAGTCTAAAGTTTTTATCAACTATGTATTTCACCTGGCTGCCTTCTTGCCTATATTTAAAGCCAGGCATTTCTAAGTAAGAACTTTTCACAAATTATTTGGTTCAAATGAGATTTTTTAAAAATAAGCATTTCAAATTACAGAATGTGAAACTAGCTGGAATGAGGACACCTCTTCATTATAACCAATTTATACAAGGTAGGGTCTTAGAAATTAAATTATGGTGTTGGGGTGACCAGACCATAGTCTAAATGGAGCCCAGTGTGAAATTTTTATCAATATCAGATTCCCAACAGGGTAATTTCCAGTTTTTAAGAAGAGTATCTTTTAAAACCCTTCTAGGAAACTTGGATAAAAAATAGATTTATTGAAATATTTTAATAACAGTGATAATAGTAATAGTAACACTTACATAGAACTTACTATGAGCCAGTGATGATCTTATGTATATTACATAAATATATACAAAAATATAAATATATTATAGATGTTAATGTACTTCATCTTCACAGCAGACCTCTCAGGTAGGTACCATTATTATCCTTTTTACCCAATGAAGAAACTAAAGCACAGAGAGGTAAGTCACCTATGGAAGAACACACAGCTAACCCATGACAGCTTTGGATATGAAATCAAGGAGGTCTGGCTCCAGAGTAAGTAAATGCAAAAAGGGGAATGTGCTCATTATAAATTAATGTTAAAATCTTAACAAAGCTCGTTATAATGATATGTCTTTCAGTTTTGCGTTCTTGCATGTCTTTCAACAGCAGATCCATGGATGTCTCTCTTTTTCTCAGAAAATAAAAGAATTAAATAGTGGTTTTCCTAATTTGTTCTAATATCAATCTCTACAGCAGTCATGAGATGTAGCCATGCTAATAGTATTCCACGCTGCCCTGTGGTTTACAAGAAGAGGAAATTGTACTTTGCTAAGCTGACACCTCATTCATAAAAAGCAGAGTCAAATTTAAAAACTTAATCTGTTTTTATTATTGTAACTTCTGCTGCAAAAATGCAAAACACACCTCTTAAAAAATATGATTTTAAATAGAATTTCCAAACTATATTCTGACTACTTACATGAAAATTGGTCAGAAACCCATGATATATATGGTCTTAATGATGTGGGGGGAAAACATGGTCTAAAAATGGCAAGTACAAATACATCAAATTTTAATTAGTCTAAAAATGGTCAAGTTTCCTATTCACTCACTTGGAGATGATAAACTTTCCAAGATCTATTTTGGAGCATGCCAATTCTTTTCCATGTGTTCTAAGTGGTCTCATTTCCCTATGCGATGACTATGTTGGCACTCGGAGTACTTGTGCGACGGGAGAGATCTGATCAGATACTAAAGGAAAATCTGTGTGTACTTCCATGTTCAAGATGCTCAGCCACTTGCAAGTGATTTTTATTTGCCATCTCCAATCTGTTTTAATTTATTACCATATCTGAAGTTATTTTATTTTCTAATATTACAGTTCTCTTATTTACTGCTCTTAAATTTTTCACGCATTCTATTGTGTAATGTATTTTACTCTAAAGATTTCCCCCCCACCCCCACTGTTACAGCTCATTTTAAGAATAATGAAAGAAAGAATAGGAAAACATGTGTGTCGGGGATATTTCACAGAATATTGATCTAGAACCTAACTGCTTTACATTAGATTATCCAATTTCCCTGTGAATCAAGTCATTTTTCCAGCAGTAGAGAGAAGGCCAGGAAATGAATGCACCAGAAAGTGAGAAGCTTTTATCCTCCAAAGTTGCAGGAAAGTGTAATCAAATTCATGGGGGAAAAGAATAGAAGAAAAAATGTGTATACAGCACAAAGAGTTTTACTTCAATGTAGCGGAAAAAGAAAATCTACTCTTAACATTTCTTCTGTCAATTTGACATGATGCTATATTCTAAACACTACAGAAAAAAACACTTTAGGATCTTTGCCCTTTCTCAACCTCAAACTATTACAGGATAATATTTATATTACCCTCAGTAATGTAAAATATCCCCTTAGGATAGGAAAAAAATAATAATAAAAGCACTTTGTCTTTAACACAGAAACTTGTCTTGAATGCTTTTGAAGATTGATCAGTGTCCCGAATAGAAGAGGACAGGTCACCATCCCATTCAGTTTAGGTAACCCTCAAACAAGTAAATTAGTCAAATCAATTTAGCAGAAGCCCAAAGGTTCATAAACATTGCATTACAGAATTCATTTATAGCCTGCCTAAATTTTTCCCTTCCAGAAATCCAAAGTTGACAAACTTAGAAAGGTTATGATTCAGAGCAGACTGACTGGTGATAGCATGTTGAACCTCAAAAGATGAGACAGAGCCTACTTTCTTTACTACTTCTCTCTTGATTTAACAATCATGGATTTTTCTTAGCTCTTCCCTGCCACACCCCAACCCTGCCACCTCTAACATAACAAGAACAATACATTTGAGCTCTTCTTCATATTTGTTAAAAGAGCCCACCTTGGATGCCTGGGTGGCTCAGTGGGCTGGGCCTCTGCCTTTGGCTTGGGTCATGATCCTAGGGTCCCGGGATTGAGTCCCGCATCTGGCTCTCTGCTCAGCAAAGAGCCTGTGCCCCGCCGCCTCTCTCTCTCTGCCTGCCTGTCTGCCTACTTGTGATTTCTCTCTCTGTGTCAAATAAGTAAGTAAAATCTTTTTTAAAAAAAAGTGCCCACCTCAAAAGTTCAAGATAAAACCTCTAGTTTTAATATACCGGGGTTTGCCAACAAAAGTTATCTCTCACCATCAACTTTACATATGCATACCCATTCCCAGCCTTCATTTGGATTTTTAAGTTCTACTCATGTTAATTTATGTTAGCCATGATTTACTTGTATATTTGAGGAATTTTCAAAGGAGCATAATACCTCCCTACTCCTACCTCTTCTCAGTCACTTACTTGTAGTCTTCTAAAATAACCTTGTACCATTCCCTACTCCTTAGTACACATTCTTGTGGATGATCAGAGCAGATCTTAGAGGTCCTAATCCAACTCCTTCACCATGTAAGGGAAGAAATAAAAGAGACAGGACTTCTCCAGTATCACACGTGTATCAGTTCCATCGCATGGTGGGTTAAACAATTTTAGATTTCAATAGAGAGATGTGTGTTAGAAAGAAAATAAGACTTTCTTCATTGAGGAGCCATGATTATAGCAATATAGGTATATAGGCTGTTTATCCCTCCTTTTTTGACTCCATCACTGTCCAGATCTCAGACTCCACCCTGAATTAATCAAAAGAAGGGTCACGATCCAGACATAACCGCCATGGTGACAGGTGGGCAAGAGGTATGGGAGATGCACAGCACTTCGGCTGACTCTCTGAGTTGCCCAGGCTAGTGAACACCTAAAAATATAGATTTAGGTAGGAAAGAAAGCAAGCCTATGGTCTTACTATTACTCATTGTATCCAAGCTGGAGATTTTTTTTATTGTAAAGCTTTCATATTGTTTTCTTTCTTATTCATAATAATACTTTTTAAGCAGAGCTCCAAAATAGACATCACTGAGTTTTTTAAGTGATCATCATGCATGTGTTTTGCTTTTAGGATTTTTTAGGGTGCTTATTTAAAACTTTCCCAAGGTGGTATGTTGATGAAATTGCCTTCATGCATTCAGGACTTTAAGGGACAAACAAATGGAACAGGTAACATGATAGGGGGATTGGGTGGAACATGGGACAGAATTCCAAGTAGGGCAGAAAAGAGGGGTTGGGAAGAGCCAAAGGCATCATCTCATTTAAGCTGTACAACAACCCTGCAAGCTGGTTATTTTTATCTCCATTTTACAGATGGGAACACAGAAAATAGAAGCTAAATAAATTAATAGGAAGAAATAAGAATAATTATTATAATTGTTAATAATAATATGTTAACAATAAGTTAATTTTAAAACTAAAATTTTTGAGGGCTAATTATGTTGGTTCCTGGACAGATTATCCTGTTTAATTTTCACAATAATCACGGGCATTATTATTATACCCATGTTACCTGCAGAGAATGGTGAGACTTAGGAACTTAAAGAAAGTCAATATATCTTGAAGAAGAGGGAGGATTTAAGCCTGGACAGCCTAAGCTTGGAGCCCATGGTTTGAACTGCTATCCCGAACTACTAAAAGCAAACATGCATTCTCACCTAGGTCTGTTTGCTTCCCGTCCATAGCTTTTCAGCTTCCCTCATGGCTTTTAAAATAACGATCTTCAAATTTGGTCTGGTGACCCATGTTGATCCATGATGGAGTTTCCCTGTTTGGCAGCAAAATAAAAAGATCAAAGACAATATCAAGAGTTTCTCCTACTACTAACTGTGTTCAGTTTAAAGGACCACACTTTGTTCTGAGATTACATTCTTCCTTTTCTGGAGCAAAAATATCCCTCCTTTTCATCTAATGATGATGATAATTGATTATACTTAAAAAAAATCTTTGTTTTAAAATTAGAAATTGATCAACACTACGACCCCCTCCCCCACCTCACATGAGGGACAATGGGCAAGGAATTGTATGTATTCATAAAATTTTAAATTTGGGGCTCTTTTACAAAGAAAAAGCCTGCTGTTAGGGAATGAGGGGTAGTACATGAAGCAAACTACAAATTTGCCCAAGACTAACCCTTGTGTTCGTGGGTATCACTTTATAGTTTTTAAACATCTTACAAAGAAGCATGTTACCCTTAAAATTATCAGTATATAAATATATTTTTCTAGAAAAGCACACTACATACACAAAGCACCTGAGCTTTAGTGGAACTAGTATGTACACAGTCTAGGAAATACTTCAAATACTTCAAATTCAGCCTCTTATTTGACCTGCACACAAACTTCCCAACCCCAGTACTATTTTAACAGGAAGGGTGTTGTCTTTAGAGGACACAACAGGATATATTCCTTATTAGTAT
>RCUC01151618.1:0-31223 GCA_003697995.1 Taxidea taxus jeffersonii | reverse complement strand
ATCAAACTTAAAAGATAAACAGTAAAGTGACAAAAGCATAATGAACACAGATCTGATATTCAAAGTCATCTCTGACCTGTAAAAACAAGCAAAAAATGAAAATCTCCAAAGGAAAATGACATGCAAATAGACAACATGTGAAAAAAACCCTGTCAATAATAAAGAAAATTAAAATGGCAGAAACAGGTTTGGGTGGTTTAGTCGATTAAGCACCCGACTCTTAACTCGGCTCAGGTTGTGATCTCAGGTGTCGTGAGATCCAGCCCCGCTTTAGGCTCTGTGTTCAGCACGGAGTCTGAATGAGATTTTTTTCTCCCTCTCCTGCCCCTCCTCCCCATTTGCTCTCTCTCTCAAATAAATAAATCTTTAAAAAAAAAATAAAATGGTAGAAACATCCCTCTCCCATTATCACTTAGGAAAAATTTACCAGAATGAGCAAGTCAGCTGTGGGTGTAAAGCTGAAGAAGGTTTCTCCTGCCTGCCGCTGGTGGAAGTGCGAAGTGACTGCCCATTTGGGAGCTGTTTTCAAAATACTGATCAAAAGCCTCCAAAATGTTGTCTTTTAGGTAGCAATCCCAATGCCACAATTTTCATTAGGGAAATGGAGTTGTGCAGAAAGAGAAACCTGTACTTCACTGCACTGCTTATATAATTAAAAGACTTTTTAAAAAAAAAAAAAGATTTTATTTATTTATTTGATAGAGATCACAAGGAGGCAGAGAGAGAGAGGAGGAAGCAGGCTGTCTGCAGAGCAGAGAGCCCGATGCGGGGCTCGATCCCACAACCCCAGGATCATGACCCGAGCTGAAGGCAGCGGCTTTAACCCACTGAGCCACCCAGGCGCCCCAAGACTTTTTTTCTTAATGGGCTTTCCTTTCAGAATGAAGGGCAGTATCCCAAGTGACACAAATGAACATTTACGGAGCACTTCCAACAGGCCAAGTGCTTTCTTCAGAGCTCTATATATCTGACCTCATTCCTAGAGATGCTCACCGTCCAGTTGGGCCCAATGCAACAGCTACATGGCCCAGTGGGAGGACAGAGCCGCACTGGTCTGGACTCCGGGTGGCACGTAACACAAAACCTCTTAAGTGGCATTAGTTTTTTTAAAAAGTGATTTTTTTTTTTTTTTTTTGGCCTCAGAAATCAGTGACGTCTCAGCAATGGATTAATGACAACAGGTAAGATTTATTGAGAGCTTTCTCTGGGTCAGACACTGTTCTAAGCGCTTTGCATGTATTAATACTTTTGATCTTTACCCAATCCTGTGAGGTAGATGCTATCCTTAATCCATTTTGCAAATGAGGAAACTAAGGCAGAAGAGCAGATACATAGCTTGCCCAACACTGGAACACCAAGTTGTGGCAGAATCAGTCATGCCAGTCAGCCAGGCAGCTGGTTCCAGAGCTCATGTTCTTACCGTGGTTAACCAGGGCTTGGCGGGAGTCAGGATTGAAATGATGCTACCAACAATGCTTGGCTTGCATCCCAGAGCTTCATTCCTAGGTAGGCTTTCTCCATGGGTCTCCATCATGGTGGCAGCCCCAAGACCATACTGGCCTCACAGCTTATCATACCATCAAAGGAGGTCTTCCCAACAGCCCCAGCTCAAGTCCCAGGGACTGTCACGTCTGTGTGGGTCTGGTGTTCTCCCCTAGGTCTCATGGGAACTCTGCAGGACTACTACAGAGAGGAGGGAAAGTAGCTTCTCAGAGGAAGGGATATGTGTTCACACTGAAGACCAGTTAACTGTGACCAACGGTCAAGGTGAAAACTGGGTAATGAAATTCCTGCTACATGTCAGGTGTTTGCAAGGTACTGGGGAGCTACTAAGATATGGTTGTTGCCCACAGTCAGGTGGGAGAGCATAAGTGGAAGGAAAATCACAAGAACCCTTTCTGGAGCCCAAGGAGAAGGGAATAACTGATTAGGAGGTGAGCAGGATCTGGAAGGCTAAGTAAGTTGTATAGAATAGTAACTACCTTCTTGAACACATATCATTTTCCAGGAAATAGGCTAAGTGATTGGTACACATTTATCGTCACTCTGGTACCTATTGTGTCAAGATGAGGAAACTGATACTTAGAACAATGAAATACCTTGTCCAAAGACCCATCATGATGGAGACAGGATTCAAAATTTTATAAACACATTGGATGTAACCAAGATGCTAAGGAGAGCCAGCAAAGGTCATAGTCAATTTCATTTTTTCCCCATAAGTAATTGACATTGAAAATGAAATCCCTTGGTTGGTAGCAATCTGTTATCAGATTATCTATTAAGGTACATAGAACACACAATTAAGAACTTACTAATTGGTCCCAGCAAAGATGTGGTCATTAAACACTGGACTTTTTCCAACCTGCTTTTAAGTATCATCAATATGGTGTGCAAGTAATGCCATTAAAAATATCAGGGGAAAAAGGCTAAAAGGGCTTCAGATCCAAATACAAAGACCCTGAAACCATCAAAGGGGAAACCGGATCTGACCTGAACATACTACATATGGAAGCCCTGGAGTCCCTGTGATGCTCTGGGGAATATTCAGTTACAAGGGAGACCCAGCACTGACCTTTTTGCAAGGAGACAATCAACAGAAGACTGTATTTGATAGGAGGAATTCACTTCCTGTTGACAAGGCTTCTAACTCTGTACAAGAGAGAAAAGAAGGGAGGGCAAAGACCTCAGTTGGCTTTGAACTGATGAATCCTGGTTCTTGAGGAGTCTGAAAAGAAAAAGAAAAAACAAAACCAAACAAAAAAGGAGGCATTGTGTAGAAAGGCCATATGATCTGCCCAGCTGTTACATCCTTTGCTCCTATGAGTTTGCTAGAAAGGTTGAAGAAATGACAGAAGCCAACCAGCAGAAACTTGGCATTCTTTTCTTCAATACTTATTACATCTCTTCTGCAAATACTCATGACATACAGAAGATACCAGAGTGCTTATTAATGCAAACTTTACTTCCTGGGCTACTTCCTAGGCTATCCAACCATGTATTCAATCCACCTCAAGCCACTCCCCCTGCTGCCCACAGGCCCAGCAGAGCACACAGCCCTTTATTTGGTGCCCCCATACCCCCACACATGCTATTTCTATTACGGCCCCGTATTGAAATCGGCTCCTCCACTAGATTCTAACTCACCTCTGTCCCCAGCACTTTAGCGGATATGGCTGCTCAGAAAATGCTGAATTAACAAAAAAAGCTTCTGTACATTTATAAACACTGCACTGCACTATAGTAGTTCTCTGCGGTCATCTTCGGTCCAGGAGTGCCTCAAGGGCAACGTGATCTCTTATTCATCTTTATCTCTATTGCCAAGCATAGTGTCTAACAGTGCCCAGCAAATAGCAGGTGCTCAGTAATCATACTGCAATAGTTAAGCACAAGATTTCTCAACACATGATGCATAGGGCCGGGTAGGAGAGTAATAAACGGGTCTACTGCTGGAAAAAGCTTGTGAATTCGTGACACAGTCTTTCTTGGTTGATGTACGTGACAGGAACCGGCAATTCTCTGGGCAAGTACAAATTCAGCTCCCACGTTCCTGGCGGAGGCAATTTCTCACGAGTCGGGAGGGGGCTAACATGAACCACACACGGGTGCTCCCCAATTAAACCCCACAACAGATCCAAGGTATAGGCAGGTTATCCTCCGTGGTGCCGAAGAGGATACAGGTCCTGAGGTTTATCTCTTGCCCAAGCCCATCCGAGGCAGGGGCCAGGATCGAGGCTGGGCAGCGGGCACTGGACCGGGCGGCTGGCCTTTCCTCCTCCCGGGGGCTGCCTTTGGCCCTTTCGAGTCTAGCTGGACGACTCCTGAAGAGGAAAAGCAGGGAAGAAGCCGGGGTGCTAAGATGCTCTGGGCACAGGGGAGTCAGAGGAGGCTCGGTCAGTAAAGAGCCGAAGGAAACAGACGGCGCCGCTTAGCCGCGCACCCTCGCCTGGCACGCATTTGGCGGCACTGGTAAGCCTGGTCCTTCTGGGCTTCCGTAGGTCGGAATCCACTTGGGATCTCTTCCGCGGGGACAGGGTCAGTATTTTTTGAAATTCAGATCCTGTCTGCATACTCGAACCCGGAGGTTTCGAACCCGGAGGTTGCAAACCCAACCCCACCCTAGAGTCTCACCAACTAAAACCGCGAAGACTACATAATCCCCACTCATCACAGCCTCACACACTTCCGTCGGAGATCCAACGGCGGAAGTTCCTGTTGTTGCGTCACTTCCGTCGCGCTTCGGGGCGGTGCCAAGATGGACGCTCAACGGGCCCGGGAGCAGCTCCGGCGGCGATACCTGTTCCCGCCGGACACCGAGGCCCCGCTGGACAGCGACGGCTACGCCAGGCCGGGTGAGGGGCTTCCCCGGGCGCGCCCCGAACCGCGCCGAGGTGGCCGGGGCCGAGGTACCCGGAAACGGCCGGCTCCGCCGGTCTCCCGCAGCCCTGACCTTGGCAGGAGGGACCGGGTTTCTCTTTTCAAGGCTTGCCGAGTAGTTTTGCAAGTCGGGTATCTAGCTTCATAAAAGATTACTGGTGATCGCGTAGCCACGCGCATCTTCATCCCAGCTGCGCTTCAGGATTCCCGGGAGACCCGGTTAACACCTGTTTGGTAATAGCCATTAAAATAAAACATACCGGGACGCCTGGGTGGCTCAGTTGGTTAAGCAGCTGCCTTCGGCTCAGGTCATGATCCCAGCGTCCTGGGATCGAGTCCCACATCGGGCTCCTTGCTTGGCAGGAAGCCTGCTTCTCCCTCTGCCTCTGCCTGCCACTCTGCCTGTGCTCGCTCTCTCTCTCAAATAAATAAATAAAATCTCAAAAAAAAAAAATAAAAAATACCATCCGGTTGTATTTCTAAGAATCTATCAAAGAATCATACTCGTACCACAACCCGAGGACGTATGTACGAAGTGTTTTACCTCAGCATTGCTTGTAATAGCGAACAGCTGAAAACATCTAATTGCCCATCAGCAGAGCGCTGGTTAAATACATTTGGATGTATTCATACATGACACAGCAGGAAGCCTTTTTTTTTTTTTTTTTTTTTCAGGGTGGATGGGTTTCAAAGGCAAGCACAGAACAAAGTATGGTATGCCACCATTTGGGTACGAACCTGGTGACGTGTGATGTGTGTTCACCTGTAAATACATAGAATATGTAAGAATTCATAGTTGATACTAGTAATTGCTTTCGGGTTGGAAAACTAGGGTTAAGGGTAGGAGAAAGAGATTTCATTTTAGATTTATCTGTCCTGCATGTTGTAAGTCAGGTGCATTTATTACCCTTTTAAAAATAAACAGCATCATGCCCTGGCATGCTTATTTATAAATTTTGAGGCTATCTCCCAGAATTTGTATTATGACCACGACTCCTGGGGCTTCTGATGGTTTGCTAAAGGTTGGGGACCTCAGATGAATGCCAGTGGTTCTCACAAGAACTGAGAGGGCATGTCACTCATCTGGGGAACTTGTTAGAAATAATTCATCAGATCCAACCCCAGCCACCTTTTCTTTTAGATTGGGTGTCAAATGGAAGAAATTTGATTTGCCCATCACCTGTCTAGACGCTACTGTGCCAAGACTAGACCTCCAGTATGCCCTTGCCACTTTTGAGCTGCCTCAAAAGGTTGTGTTTGTTTGCAATAATTAAAATAATGTAGTTAAAGGTAGTATTTTGGGGGAAATTACAAGTCCGTTTTGTGCTATAATGTCTGCTGTCTGCATTTTTCTGAATTAACAAGACTAACTGCTTTTCTAGGGAATATATGAAACATAATACTAAAATTCTACACTACCAGAAGGTGTCATTCTTTCCAAAAGATGATAAGAACTGTAAATTTGATTTTAAAATTTGTTTAAAGGGAAAAAGCTGCCTATATTGAACATGTTTTATAACAGGTCCCTATTAATTATTTCTGCATATATAAACCTAATTTGCATGGTTGTACAGAAGAAACCAGTACTCTGATTGGAGAGAATCTGGGTTTTGGAAAGCTCCAGGAAATTATTTTATCTGGCTTAAAATGGTTGTTCTTTTTTTTTTTTTTTTTTCCATAAACTTATGTTAACCTGATAAGTTAAAATCTTCCTTATTTGCAGAAATCTCTACAGCTGTTGAAAAAAAGGAGAAACCTCTTCCAAGACTTAATATCCATTCTGGATTCTGGATTTTGGCATCCATTGTTGTGACCTACTACGTTGATTTCTTTAAAACTGTTAAAGAAAACTTTCACACTAGTAGGTGAGAAAACTTCATTGCTTCCTAAGTTAAGCACTGTCATCTTATTTTTCAAGTTCTGTTTTGTCGGTTGAATTTTGCAAATGTTTGGAAAGCTCTTACTTTCTGCCGGGCGCCGTGTTAGAGGTACTAGTGATAACAAAGGTGAATAAGAGCGTGTGTGGTTTGGACATGTAAAGCAGAACATATGAGCCTGGAAAGTATTTCATTATGCCTTTCGGCGCAAGTGTGTTGTGGGGTGGCAAAGGTAGTGAATTTAAGAAGAAGCTAATCCATTTGTAAAAGATGGAAGAAGAAGGATTCTGCCTTATGGTCTTGCTGAAGAAAAAGTGCAGGAGCACTGGGAGGAGGGAGTGAGGACCGTGGTGGATAAGAACTGGGTCTCAGAGCTTGTTTTCAGAGAGTAGTTACAGCTAACAAGGTAGGTACAGGGAGGGATGAATTAGAGTTGACATCACTCTAGGGAGGAGTTGGGATTGTCAGTCATTCAGGAGGATTGGGATTTCTTTCATATAATTTCTGGAGCTAACATGGGGGACAAGGTGGTGAATCAGACCTTAGTCCTCACTGAGCATTGGAGAGTGTTCTGGAGGCTCCTTTCCCCCATAGCAGAACAAAGAGGGGGAGATGTTGATGAGCATTGGAGCTGGGATTGGCAGCAGGGGCGGGGGGTGGTTTGCATAGGATGCGAGCACAATTATTGACAAGGAGCAGCAGTGTTAGAAAGGTGTGGATATGATTGTTCGATCCCATGTTAATGTTCTCTTCAGAGGGCGCCAGGAAGGGTGGTGACCACTGGAGGGAGAACCAGGAGATGCATGCAGTCAGGAAAAAAGGAAGCATGTGGGACTTTAAACTGTGGAGGGAAAAAGCTTGTTCTCTCCTCATTCCCATGAGCTGGAGCTTTCCTTTCCTTAAACACTCCCATCTTCTTTCCCATTGCCCACCTTGTTCCCTCCTTGACTGAGTTTGGGGTGAAGAACCAGACATGTGTCACTCAGCACCTTCTTTCTCTTGGGAACCAGCTGCCCATGGGAAGCACAGATTCTGGTCTGCTGCTCTCTACCATCATTTATGGGGGCAGCCCTGACATGCGAGGGTCTCTAGGTTTTCACATCAACTTAGAGCCTGGCAGGTACATTGGGTCACCAAAGCCATCTTCCTGTAGCTCCATCAGTTTAAAAAAAAAAAAAAAAAAAAAAGCTGACAGTTGACCTCATCAGCTTAACTCCTTTGTGTCTCTCAGTTGGTTTATAACCTGGGCTGGGAAAAGAGAAAATGGTTAGTTTGCATACTACTTGTGGCAGCTGTCTCTTTGTTATTCAGAGGTGTCATGAGAACCTGAGGTGTGTTCAGCTAGGGTGACCGTGATGAATAAGGCACATTTCTAGACCCCACCAGTCCCTTCTGGGCCAGGACAGATAACTCGATCACGCAGTGGGTACTGTTTAAGTTTATGCACAGGATTTACCTCTTTGTCTTGTTATAGGAAGCATTCTCCCCAGTTTAAGGAATTGGTGTGGTAAGGGGTAATTAGTTACACATAAAAGGGGCTGTGGGCAAGCAGAAGTAAGTGGAATGCCTCAGAGCATATAACAGAATCTGGAGCCAGCCAGGCCTTGGAACAGGAGAAGGAAATAGAAATTCCAGGCCAGGCCTCAGAAAAGTGTCCTCTTAGAGAAAAAAGACAGGAATGGATACTCAAAGGCTGAGGACTTTGAGTAGCACTGGATTCTTCTTCGAGGGCCTCCATAAGCCGGGGGTGGGGGGGAGGGGGGGGGGGGGGAACCGGGGGGGGGGGCAGGGGTTTGGAGTAGCCACAGGATGAGAGTGATACCTGAGAGGGAGTATGGGCTGCGATCCACTTTCCTGCATATGGTTCATTCTTCCCATACTTGAGGTCATTGCTTATTTCTTGCCCTGTTGTTAGCCCAAGTTCAGAAGCTCGAGGCCTTAGGGTTCTTTAAATCTGTGCAAGGTGAGGGGCACCTGGATGGCTCAGTGGGTTGAGTGTCTGACTCTTTCGGCTCAGGTCATGGTGTCAGGGTCGTTAAGATCAAGTCCTGCATTGGGGTCTGTGCTGAACATGGTGCCTGCTAAGATTCACTCTGTTTCCCCTTCCCCACACACCACTGCCCCAGCTCGCATATGCTCTCTTAAAAAAAAAAAAAAAATCTACACAAGGTTGTAACACTGTGTGTTCAAAGGCAGGAGAGACAGGTCAGCGTTAAAGTGAACACCATGATGCTTTGAAAATTTCAATTTTTAGGAAATTGCTGGTTGTGCACATGTGCACTAAGGCACTGGTTAACACTACAATGGAAATTACCATCCCAGATGCCCAGGCTCCTCTTTGACCCACCCAGCCAGAATTTGGGAGGCTGGGGCAAGTTAGCTTCCTTTGGGAATGTTGCAGTGACTCTAATAGACACCTGGGGTGGAGGGCCACCGACCTGTAGTGTCATCTTGGTTCAGGAAGGTTTTTCATCGGGATTCCATGGCCATACTAGGATCTCTATGAAGTTAAGAAGAGACGAGCAGAAGGATCCTGACCAAGCAAGGAGGTCACTGTAACAGTGTTCCTCAGCCTTTCTCAGTACTCTTAAGGTGCCTTGGCAAGACATTCCTAATTGCCCCTTATGTCCTGCATGAATATCTGTGCTTTGTACATGCAGGAAGAGTAAGATTATTTCTTCACTTTGGGGGCCCCCCTGTTGAGAATGCACACTTGAGTAGAAGAGAGGTCTGTGAAAACCACTTTGAAGAGGAACACGGAACTATTTTTTTTCTCAGGGATCGGTGGAATAGGGATGATTGCTGCTGGGTGTTAACTGTGTGGGAAGCACTTTTCTGAGCAACTGTGTGATTCTCACAGCTATTCTATGAGTCCTGGCAACATTTCCAAAGCCAGTGAGGCTAAGTAGTTTGCCCAGAGCCACAAAGCTAGTCCCGCTGGAGCTGAGATCCAGACCCAGACCCACAAATAGGACAGGCTGTGCTCTCCCGCCTCTCATTATTAATCCCAGAACCCAGCATCATAAAATGCCTGTCTGGAACCTTGCCACCGTGGGAAATGCACTCACTCCCTGCCTGTGAGACTTGACTGTTCCAGGCCCCCCATGACCCCTCTCTGGTCCACGCGGAACACTGGACTTCTCCCCTCGGAGAAGCGGAGAATAATGGGGACATGGGGAGACAGGAGCAGGGCTTTGGTCCCCAGATCTGGCCTCCTCTCCTGACCAGCAGGGGCGAGGAGGCTGCCTTCATATGCAGAGCTGGCTCTTGGGTAGAATGAGAAGTGAGACAAAGCCTGCCCCTCAGAGGGTTGGCGCTCTTCTCAAAATGGGTGCGTCTCCCCGAGAAACCTGTTGCAAGAGGCAGTTTGAAGAAACCATCGTCCAGATTGATCATCAGTATTCCCAGAAACCCTCCTTTACTTGGAGGCATTCATGGGCCCTGTTTCTGACTCTCACCCTCCAGTCTTCAGAAAGACACAGAAAGCTGCCATCTGCCCTGGATCACGAAAGGGACACATGGCCAGGAGCTCCATCGTGCTTTGCGTAGTGGTTTCCGGGTGTGCACTGCACATGTGTTTAAAACCTCCCCGTCTTCCCGTGGCACGTGCTGCTAAGTGCTGTCAACCCTCCTGTCGCTCTCCTCTCTGCAGCTGGTTTGTCGTTGGCGGTGCCCTGCTGCTCCTCAGCCTGTCGATCGCATGTTACTGCATCCTCTACCTGGAATGGTGTCGGGGAATTGAAGATTACGACGTCCGGTATCCCACCTTGATCCCCATCACCACCGCTGCTTTTCTTGCAGCTGGGATTTGGTAGGTTAACTTTGAAATGACAACTGGGAATAAAATGGTTTTTGATCAGTGCTGAGGTACGTGGTACAAAACTTGGAGGAAAGGAGTAACGGGAAAATGGCCTCCTGTCATTGCTGGTCTCTGAGTCCCTTTCCAGTAGGATCTTTCTTTATGTATTTAGCTATTTAATATACAAATGGTGACATGCTATTTATATTCTGCATTTCAGTCATTTTCATTGTGAAATACAATATATACGGAAAGTGGAAAAACATAAATTGCCCAGTTGAACCAATTAAGAGATGCATTGGTGAAAACCACCCAGGTCAAGGAGGAGAACCATGCCAGCTCCAGAATCCCTTTCTGTCCCCCGCCCGCCCCGGGCGCCATCCTTCCCGCCCAGGGACGGACACTGCCCCAACCTGTGTGGGACTTGTTTTCTTTTGCATCTCTTAAATACCCGGTTTTCTCTCTCTTTGAACTTGATAGAAATGCATTCATATATTGTGTATTATTTCACATTTGGCTGTTTACATGCAATATTATCTATGCTGTTTATTACTCTCATGCTCAAAACTTCAGAGACAAATGGAAAGCTGCTGTCTTTCCTGTATCGTGAGAGAAAATGCATCTCCATGAGCAGAGTTGTGGTCTGCACAGTGTGTGCAAAGCCTGACTTTTGTTCCTGCCTCGTGTCTCAGTCTCATGCTTGTCTCACTCTGGCTCCTGTTAGATCTGCCTTGTGTATCACGGGTGCTTGTTGCTGCGTAGCATTCTGGTCTGTCGCTGAAGCCCAGTTTATTGGCTCTAGTGTCGGTAGCATATGGATTATTTCCAGTTTGGTGGTGTTACTAAGGATGCTGTTAACGTTGTGGACTAGGACTCTCGTGTGTGCGTGCACACGTCTGTTGGATGTGTATATGCTCACACACATGTATGTACTTAGCTCTAGAAGTGAAATTGCTGGCTTACCAGTTGTCCCTACCTCCAATTTCAGTAAATAGCGCCCCTTTTTTTCAGAGTGACCATTTTTTTAATGGAACCTTAATGTTAATAATTTTTCCATATTTGTACCTATTGATGTGCCTTATTGTTTTGAATTGTTCCTACTTACCAGTACATAGATACAACCAGGATTTACTTAACCTACTCTCTTGTTGGATTTAGAGCTGTTCTTACTGTTTTACTACTATAAAAACACAATAGTGTTTTTCTTCTTAATAGTTATTCAGTGAAAAACACTGATTTTTTTCATGTGTATAAAAGTATACTTGCTCACCGAAGAGAAATCTATTATAGAAAAACACAAAAGAAAAAAATCACCATGGTCCTGCAAGGCAGAAAGAAAAACTGCTCTTATATGTTGTGTATATACCTGTAGCTTTTTTCCTTTTTCTGTGTTAGTTGAATTTTGATTTTGGAAAAACCTATATACTTTTGTACATGTTCCGTTTTAATGCCTGTTTTTTATGATGAATTTTCTGTAGTTGAAGTTTAAGGATATTGACACGTGTTATCCTGTGATATAGCCATTACTAGCCCTTCAGTGATGTGGGTGGATAGGTGTGCTCTTGTATATTAGAAGAGTAAGATCACCCCAGAAATGTCAGTTTTTAGAGCAGTGGGATTATAACTGTTTAAAGTTCTGTTTATCAAACTGTTATATGTTAAAGTCTTGATTTAATTGACTATAGCTTTTGCTACTTGACTTCTGCTCTTCAAATTTAGTCCGAAAAAATCGTTTGCACTTAGACGCTATCTTATTCTCACCTTGGTAACAAGAATAGTGTTTTTCTCAATAGGACATTTAATAGCAACTTTTAAGTGGTTACTTTTTTCATTCTGTTTCTGATAAAAAAAAATTTGGAACTGTTTTGACCATAACTGTTGGATGGCATGTGCATCGTAAAAGGCTGTAGCCATTGTCATTCCTGTTGCATCACAGACATTGACTCTTAGATCCTCAGGTTCCCCTTGGGCAACTCTGCAGGAGGACCTTTAGTGAGTGGTTCCACTTCCATGTGCTTTTGGGAGAGTCTGTGCTATTTCCAGTATGGGCTAAATCACATCTCAGAGGACAGGAAATGCATACAAAGTTGCTGGCTAAGTGAACTTTCCAAACTGAGGAAATAGCAGGTTCTCTAAATCTGGATTCCATTGTGGGACGTGTGTGTGGACTGTGGCCGGAGTCGCTAATCATGTGTCCTTTGTCCTTTTCAGCTTCAACGTTGCTCTGTGGCACGTGTGGTCCTTCCTCACTCCACTGGTGTTGTTCACTCAGTTTATGGGGGTTGTGATGCTCATCTCATTGCTTGGCTGATTTCTAAAGGTAGGTGATTTCTAAAGGAACGGTATTTCTGGTATTGAACTCGTTAGAACCTTGTCTTCAATGACAGTTTTCAGGTGGCGGCCCAGAAACAGCATACTACTTATCAGCTGTCCAATCACTGAACGCTGAGGTCAAAGGGACTGAGATCCCTTTCCTTTGGCATAATTTAGTGCTTCTTTCATAAGGTACCTGCCCTTCAGAGATGTCACCAAGACTGACCCACACCCTCCAGTATAGAGAAGTTGACACCATTGATCATGTTCTCCTGAAGCCAGCTTCCGTCAGTTGTTACGCACGTGATGACTGGCCAGATTGCTCTGGCGGCGTGGGGACGTAGGAAGAAAGGGCATTCTAACCCGCTCTGACTGTTCTGGTTGCTTCCTAACGGATGACACTGACACGGATGACACGTCAACCTCTTCCTTCCACTTCCTTAAAGAATTTCTTCCTCCCCACAGACAATGGCCCCCCTGGACCCTGCTGTTTTACATAGTGGGTTCTGTTTGTTGAATTTCAGATGAGCCATTTATCATACAAATACATATCTAGAGCACTCCCTCTACCTCGTGAGGGACATGGTGAAAGAGACCAAGGCAGCCCCTCCCTTCACGTCACTTCACGTCACTTACTTAAGGGCTTGGAGGAAATCTACTTAGTGCATCAGTTTATAGGCATGAAAACTGGCCTAGAGAAGTAAAAGTTAATATATAATAAGCAAATGATTAGGGTGCTACAGAAAACACGTGCTCCCTTTGGAGTTTTATTTTTTCTTTTTCAAGATTTTATTGATTTATTTGAGAACGAGAGATACGGAGAGAGGGAGTGAGTACACACAAGCAGGGGGAAGGGCAGAGGGAGAGGGAGAAGCAGGCTCCCTGCTGAGCACAGAGCCTGACTTGGGGCCCAATCCCAAGACCCCAGGATCATGGCCTGAGCTGAAGGCAAGTGCTTCATGGGCTGAGCCACCCGTGCCCCCGACTTTGGCGTTTTAAAGGAGAGTCACTGGGGTGCCTGGATGGCTCAGTGGGTTAAAGCCTCTGCCTTAGGCTCAGGTCCTGATCCCAGGGTCCTGGGATCGAGCCCCACATCGGGCTCTCTGCTCTGTAGGGAGCCTGCTTCCCTTCCTCTCTCTCTGCCTGCCTCTCTGCCCACTTGTGATCTCTGTCAAATAAATAAATAAAATATTAAAAAAAATAAAAGGAGAGTCACTGTACCCATATAAAGGAGAAACAGACATAATGCCATCGCTGTCAGGCTGCACATCGCTGGCATGGCCCTGACCACGCTGGGGCAGAGAGTCCCTTCCATTCACTGTGCTGTGTCAGGGGCCACCTGGCCCTTCAGTGGCCCTTTGTCCCATTTGAGGTGTGTTGCCACAAGATGTCACCTCACCTGACCACATGTCCTGCCTCTCCCCTTCCCCCTGATGTCATTACTTGTTTGGCTGTTCAGTTTTTTTTGTTGTTGTTGTTGTTTTTAATTTTTAATTTTTTAAATTTCTTTTCAGGGTACCAGAATTCATTATTTATGCACCACTACACCCAGTGCTCCATGCAATATGTGCCCTCCAAAATACCCACCACCAGGCTCATTCAACCTCCCACCCCCCGCTTCTTCAAAACCCTCAGATTGTTTTTCAGAGTCCACAGTCTCTCATGGTTTGTCTCCCCCTCCAGTTTCCCCCAAGTCACTTCTCTTCATCTCCCCATGTCCTTTGTGTTATTTCTTATGCTCCACAAATAAGTGGAACCATATGATAATTGACTCTCTCTGCTTGACTTACTTCACCAAGCATAATCTCTTCAGTCCCTTCCATGTTGATACAAAAGTTGGGTATTCATCCTTTCTGATGGAGGCATAATACTCCATAGTGTATATGAACCCCATCCTCTTTAGCCATTCCTCTGTTAAAGGGCATCTTGGTTCCTTCCACAGTTTGGCAACCATGGCCGTTGCTGCTATGAACATTGGGGTACAGATGGCCCTTCTTTTCACTACATCTGTATCTTTGGAGTAAATACCCAGTAGTGCAATTGCAGGGTCACAGGGTAGCTCTATTTTTAATTTCTTAAGAAATTTCCACACTGTTTTCCAAAGTTGCTGCACCAACTTGCATTCCCACCAGTGTAAGAGGGTTGCCCTTTTTCCACATCCTCTCCAACACATGTTGTTTACTGTCTTGTTAATTTCAGCCTTTCTAACTGGTATAAGGTGGTATCTCAATGTGGTTTTGATTTGAATCTCCCCAATGGCTAGTGACGATGAACATTTTTTCATGTGTCTGATTGGCTGTTAAGTTTTGACTTTTTACATGCATTCAGGAACTTTAGACTTCCTGCTGATGTGAATTTATATTTAGTGAGGGAGAGCCAGAGATGTTGTAGGGCATGTGGACTGCACTGTGCTTCTAACAACAGATCCCACAGCTGCAGATAGAATGCCTCACGGAGGATATCCATGCTCATTGCCTTGCAGGTTTTAGAGCGTGTTAGTGTGAATGCTTCCATGTCCAGCCAGAAGAAGGCACTGCAGACGGAATGCAAAGTCTACAATGTGTTTTAGCTTCTAGGAAGTGAGTGGTTTCCCGGGAAAAATTATAACTTTGCAGTCTGGTTGAAATCAGAATAAATTCAAGCTCATTTGCCTATTCTTAAACTCAACAGTTATTGAATTTTTCAAGTCCAAAATAGAAATCTTCTGTTCAAAATAGAAGTAGTTTGCAGTGTTAATCTGTTTGAATCATTGGAGCAAGTATTTGTGTAAATATTTAAGCAGTGTTTCATTATAGGTACATGGTGTCCTCCCAAAATGGCAGATAAATTGTTGACTCCTTGGTTGTATATGATCACTTGGTGTATATAAAGGAATGATCGTGTCCTGTGCCTTTAACCCAGCTTCAGCAATTACTGTATTTCTCATTTTTATAATAATCTTGTTAGGTGAGAGGACCAACTGGAAGCATTTTATGTGTTCCTATCACTTTAGATCTTATTATGTGTACATTACCGGGTTTCTAGCATTTTTTTAACATAGATTTAAGTATGTGTAATTTTTTCCTTCACGTTTAAATAAAATATTTTTATAACTTTCTTATGGGTTTTCTTACTACAGATTTTGGAAAGTTTGTTTTCAGCTATTAGCACTTGGAGCTAACTAAAGGAATAGGGCTTCTTAAGAAGTCTGCTCTTCAAAGACCTCAGGAAGACACTGTTCACACTGTCAGATGCAAATATGTTTACGTTAAACTCAAATGTCTTACAGGTTGTGTTGATCCTCACCCCACCCCCTTATAGGACTTCTGCCAATGGTGGGATTCAGCCACCAGCTGTGTCTGGCTTGGACCCCCACCCCCCACCGCCCCACCTACCATTACTGGGCCTGGGGTAGTAATCTTTCTCCAGCTGGGAAGTGGGAACAATATCTGTTTTGTAGGGCTGTGGATAATAGGAATAATGTTAACAAAACACCCGTTACAGTGCCTGGTATACAGTAGGCACCCACTTCATTAATGTAATGGAAAGAGAACGAAAGACCAAGTAGATCAGGATCAGGAGTGGGAAAAGGTGGGCATGATTGTGAGCAGACTTGAGCCCAGTGTGGGTATACACACATGAGAATTTCCTTACAAGTCAGGAGCAAGGTCAGACAGAGGTCAGAGTCAGGTAGCCCTGTCGGTGAGGGATGTGGGGGTTTCAGTGCAGGGTTGAGGATGCAAACCCTGGATGTTAGGATGAGAGTGAGTAAGGGACAAGCAGGGCAAGGTAGGGAGAGAGAGGTAGGAGGCTACCTGATCAGGCTCAGCAGAAATCCCCAAAATGCTGAGGTGTAAGGAAACGAGAGGTAAGGGAACATCATTTGTCTTAAACCTCAGAGGCAAGATACTCAAAGGAACAGTAATCATGGTGCTCTCGGTGGTGATGTCAAGAAGATTGAAGTTCCCTGATCAATTTTCTATAAAAGACTGACCATAAAAGCCCTCAGTGGCAACCCATTCGGGACCCCTCCCAAACAAAAAAAGAAGAAAAGAAAGAAAAGAAAGAAAAAAAAAAGGAAAGAAAAAAAGAGCTTTTTCTTTCCTTTCCGTTCCCACCTTCACTTAATAAACTTCCATTCCACTTCACCCTTTTGTGTCCTCGAGATTCATTCTTCAGCCCCGTGAGACAAGAACCCTGTAAAAAGCATTGGTTCTGACTCTCCGGAGGGGCCTGGGGCAGGGGACAAAGGACAGCGCCTTAGTGACAGCGTGCACAAGTTCTATGTCTGGAGAGAGACTGCAAGAAAACACCTATCCTTCTCCTTCGTGCTCCCCGCCCCCATCTCTTATCACAGAGTGTGGTTCCATTTGGATAGAATTCTAAGGCTGGGATTTTCTGTAGGTAGCTCATTAAAACCCAGTAGCAAAATGCTGATGTTGTGGCCAACGAAGAGGGTAAGATGACCATGTTAGTTGCAAAGAGACATTTTAATAAATTTTTTTATGTCTGGATCATGCCTGGGCCCTGTTTCTGTTACATAACTGCCATACATGTTATTTATGGGTCTTTCCGTGTTACTATAACTACTAAGTAAATGAAAATGGTATCAGGCCATCCTGTCAGTGCTTCTAAACAAGCCTGTGTGAGGAGCACTGCTCTTCAGAGTAGAGTATGAACACTTGCCAATCTCTACCATGAAGCCCAGGGATATGGTAGGTCATGAGATAGAGCCCCATGTCAGGCTGTGTGCTCTGCGTGGAATCTGCCTGCCCCTCTTTCCCATAAGATCTTTTTAAAAATTAAAGGGAAAAAAAAATCCTGACTCTCACTATCCAAGTGTCAAGTCCAAGTTTTCTACCCGGTTTGTGCACACGTTGCCCAGGCTTACTGCTCAGGTTGTGGTTCAGTTGGTGAGCAGGGCTGTTTGGTGTGAAGCCTTCTCCAGGCAATTCTAATGTCAGGCCGAGTTAAGAACTCTCCTGGTCCGGTCCGTCTGGGGAGAGACCTCTCAACAGAAGCTAGAACCTTCAAATTGGCGGGGAACATAGAGATAAGGGAATCTAATTTGGCTCACTAGCGTCAAAACCAGACTGAGACTCCCCCGCCCTTTCTCAAACCCACAGTTTGTCTGGGTCCCAGCTTGGGAGACAGTGGCCTTCCTAGGAGACTAGCAGGATTTAAGACCCTGGCTCTGGCTCGGATGCTTGAGTTTTATGCACCATAAAAAGATCTCTTAAGGCAGAGAGGCCCTGGAGGGGCCTGGGGGAAGCTGAAGAGCTTGTCTCTGCAGGTGGATTTGCTTGAGGGAGGGGCTGGGGCTAGGACTCCAGTTACTCCCTGGTGCTGTCTGCAGGTGTCCCACTCTAGATAAATATCCTCACTTAAAGAGGTGTGTGGTTTTTGTTTTTTAAGATATTATCTATTTGAGAGAGAGAGAGAGAGCACAAGGGTGGGGGAGGAGCAGAGGGAAAGGGAGAAGCCCAATGTGGGGCTTGATCCCAGGACCTTGAGATCAGGACCTGAGTGGAAGGCAGGCATTTTAACAGATTTAACAGACGGAGCCACCCAGGTGCCCCAAATGCCCTGGACTTAAAAAAAAAAAATATATATATATATATATATAGAGAGAGAGAGAGAGAGAGAGAGAGAGAGACTGATTCAATATATATATATATAAAGACTGATTCAGCTCAGTATTCCTTGAGGTGGGAAAGAGTGTAGTGGGTTCTAGGAACATGGAATTCATAAAAATAACTCAATGCCACAGCTACGGGACTGTTTTGCACATGCCGAGGATCGATCCCAAAGGAGCAGCGTTGCAGGTTTTGGGCCGAGCATGGTGGGGAGTTGAAGAGGAGAGCTGACTGGCTGCAAAGCCCTCCTCATCTGAGTCTCAGACTCAAGTCTTTAAGTTGAGGACCACGATTTACCCATTTGGGCAGAAGGGGGAGGGGCAGCTGCTCTGTTTGTAAAGCAGCATGAGCAGCTAGCTTTTGCGTTAGCTGCAGTTTTTGCAAACCTTGTAATAGCTCACTTGGGCCATATTTTTTGTGCCTTGAGATGCATCATTCTGACACGCACACAGATCTGTTGTCCTGTTTCCCTTCTCTGAACACACACCCCGAGTTCGGTTCCCTCATGCTCCTGCAGTTACTGACAGTTTTCTCCCGTCCCCCTTACGGCACAACATCACCAAAGGGCGCCCTGAGCTCATGATCTCCCGCAGTGCTCCTTATTTTAAAAAGTGTGTTACAACATACATTTGCAAGAGAGTGTATGTAATGTTTCCTTATGTTTACAATATAAAAGAGTCCAAAGGGAGCTCAGGAACTGGGTGCCACTTGGCCCACAGGCCTCCAGTGGCAGGAGTGACTCCCCCCAGTTCAGCCACTGCTCCCCCACGGTCCTCCACCACTCAACCTGAGCACCACGTCTCTCTCAGGGCCATCCAGACTCTTCTCATGATCCCTTTATTCCTGTCACGGTGATCAGCATGAAAGGCCTGGGACTCCCGGCGCACGTCTCCTCTCCATACACATCTGTGTTCTGGTTGTCTGTTGCTGCATGACAAGCCACACGACACGCTTGGGCTTAAAACCACCACCACTGTGGTTTTGTTCATGAATCTGCAGTCTGAACAGGAATTTGCAGGAACAGCTTGTTTGCACTTGACGTGGGCGGGACTCAACCTGCTGGCTGGACCTTCCAAGGAGGGTTGCTTGGTGTTGGTGAGGTCGTGCTCCCTGCCCATTTCTCTCCCCAGGGCCTTCCCCCATGGGGCAGCCGGGGTTTTCTCCCCCCAGAGGAGCTCCGATCCAAAGGTGAGCTTTCGTATTCAGTTTTCGGTTGCTGCTGTAACAAATGGCCACACACAGCAGCTAAAAACAACAGAAATTGATTATTTCACAGCCCTGTCCTTCGCAGTTTGGTATAGGTCTCAGGTGCGGGCAGGGCTGTGGTCGTCTCTGGAGGCTCCAGGGGGGAACCCATTACCTGTACTTCCGGGTGGTTAGCAGAGTTCAATTCCTTGCAGTCCTAGGACTGAGCTCCCCATTCTGAGCTGGCTGTCAGCTCAGACTGTTCCCAGCTCCTAGAGGCACCTGAGTTTCTGGCCTCATGTCGCTCTCCCTCCATCTCCAAGATTCACATCTCTCCTGCCTCCCCTTCCTATCCTATCGCCCTGACCCCCTCTTCCGCCTTCCTCTCCTGCTGAAGGGCCCTGTGATTACACCAGGCTCACCTGGGCAACCCCAGATCTACTCCCTATTTTAAAGCCCTTAATTCATCTTTAGTGTTCCTTTGGGCACATACAGCAACAGCGTCAGTAGCTTCCAGGGATCTGGGCGTGGACCTGTTTGGGGACATTGTTCTGCCCACCCCCATGTCCCAGAGATAGGAGATGGGAGCTCCCACTTAAAGCCTGGGCTCAGGAACTGTTCAAGTAGCCACAGACTCCAGATTCAAGGGGACATAACTTCCCCATCCTAAAGGTTAAGGAATGTGTGGGTGGGTCATGTTTTAAAATTGTCCTGGTCTCTGGCCACATATAGTCTGTATTATGCCCCCATGCAAAAGCCAGAAATCCCGAGGAGCCTCGTCCTGTCAGCACCAGACACAGGCTTGTGCTCCAGGATCTCATCATTTAAATCAACACAGGTGCTGGCGTATTGCTCAAGTGCAGGGACCTTGACCCGAATACCTTCACAGGCAAGCTACGGGTCAATTACACACAGAGACTACAGTGGCCAGGCAGGCATGGGCTACCCACGGTAACGTGCCCATTCAGAAAGGAGTGAGCAAGGCATGCAGTCACGGGTCCATAGAAGTTCTGAAATCCAGCTGGGAGCATGTCCCCCCTTCTTGATTAGGGACAGGGGCCACTTCCAAGGACCCTGTCAAAGCTTTAAGCTCTACCCTCTGGGCCCTATCCCACCCCTTGTGTCATCCTTTTCTGTAAAAGAACAGTTTGGAATTCAGCAACACTCTCAGCCTGCTTCCTGTCCAGAAAAGTTTTGAGGTCCTGAGGGCTCTTTATTTTGTGCTGTCTGTCCTTTTCTGTCTGAGCTGGAGCTCTTTTCACTAGAACAATTTGCAAACAATGAGAGCTAGAAGGTCTTCTCATGGCATTTAAAGAAACCTTTACCTCCTGGAGCTAGAGGGTAGACATCCCTAAGGATCAGGCTCAGGACCTCATTGTGGGAGAGTATCCCAGGCGGCTGACTTCTCAGTCTGGAAAATGTCATCCAGCAGAATCAGGGCCTGAAGGGGAAGTACCTGGTCTTAAGAAATGGATACTGACCTATGGCATGAACTGGGTGTCCTCTGAGCCACCCAACATAAGGTTGGGCAGGCACAGCAGTAATACACTGCCGAGTAGAAATAATATATAAGACTTGAACTTGAGCAGGGCCAGAGACCGTGAATACGTTGCCTGTACAATGGCTCAGGGACCTTTGAGATCCATTCCTGCTGTGTTGTCTCCTTTACTTTAATCTACACCTGTGGTTCCCTGGGGAGTTTCTCATGATGGAGGAGAAGCATGTCCGACTGCGTAGATATCTGCAATACCACAGCCCTGCCCAGAGGGGCCCGAAGAGGGAAGGTGGTGAAGGAAAATCCTCCCAGCGGGCTGAACGCTGAGTGCTACATTTGGTTGGCCGCCTTGCCTGGATTGGGAGCTGTCCAGAGTGCAAATCTCCCTGAATTCAGGGACGGTTGGTCAACAGGCTACCGGTTTGGCTAGATGGTCCGTGATGTGGAAAGAACTGGAAACTGAGTGACCAAGAAGTGTGGGGAGGAATACGTGGAGGGGCCCCTCAGCATGGATTCAGAGTGAAGCAGGAGTCACCCAGATGTGCACCCATGGCATCCCCTACAGAGGAGGGGCTTGGTAAGCCTCTGCCTAGCCATGTTCACTCAGTGGCCTGTGTGCAAGGATCATGGTGGCAGGGGGGTGGGGCCTGGGCCAGCGCTCAGCAACACAGAAGCCCCCCCCCCCAAGACTGACCTGGGTGACACCAGCACTCAGTGCAGACCCTGCTCTGATGATCTGAAAAGAGCATTCTGAATTTTGGTCATTTCTCCCTTCCCTTGAATCCGGATAGCCTTGGGACTACCTTCACCGATAAGAGTATGCCAGAAATGATGCTGTGTGGCTTCTAAGGCTGGGTCGTAAAGGCCATTCGGCTTCTGCTGGGTCTCTTGGAGCACTTGCCATCCAGGTGTTCCCTCCTGGGATGCTCCTTCTCAAAGCCCAGCTGTAAGGCCATGGCAGGTTCAAGCCATGTGCAGAGGGCGTGTGGGGGAATCCAGCTGAGCCCAACCTTTGGGTTCATTCAGGCACCAGAATGTGAATGAAATCTTCAGGGGTTCCAGCCCTGGCCATCAAGCCATCCCTAGCTGTTCTCGTCTTCCCCGCTAAGCACCTGGACACTGTAGAGCAAAGGAAAAAGCAGCCCACTTCCTCCATGTCCCCTGCAAATTTTGACCCCAGAACCATGGGCACAACAAAATGGTCGCTATGTGCCCCTAAGTTGGGTGGGTGATTGGGTTGTGGTAGAACTTGCTGCTGACAGCAGACGCCATCACTGAGCTGCCTTTCCCTGGGGAGACCTGCCTGGTGGGCGTTTTATCACATCAGATCCCTTCCATCATGGAGGGAACAGAGATTTGTCCTCCCTAGAAGAGACACGGATGCCGAAGGTGAGTTTGCCTTTCCTTCCCGTGCCACTTCTGCTGGCTTGTACACGATCAGTCTTCCACACCACACTGCTGCTGACCCCCGACCATGGACTTCACCCAGTGCCCAGGACTTCCCATCCAGCCAGAGCCCATTCTAGTGCTTCCCAAAGGATCTGCATAGAAAAGAATGACATTAGTGGGAAAAGAAGTTAAATCCTAATAAAGACTGTAGCTTAGCTAATACTTTGGTATCAACGTTAATTTCTTAGTTTAGACAAAGGTCCCAGGGTGTATGATATTAGCAGGAGGTGTGGGGAGCTGGGTGAAGGGAACACCGAAACACCTTGATACTATCTTTGCAACTCTTCTGTAAATCCAACATTATTTCAAGAGGAAAAGTCAAGAAAATAGAGCCAGTAGTGACCTCTCCCAAGTGAATGGCCGCCGTGCCATCATGCTGCATGTCCTTTTGGGGGAAGGCTCGGAGGAAGAGTCACAGGGTATCCGTGGTGATGTGCCAAGGGCTTTTCGCAAGGGGATCCAGCCCCCTTTTCATTCGAGGACCCCAGGTCTGTGAACAGGTTCAGGTTTGGGACACTGAGGGAGAGGTTTTGACTCTCTCTTGTAATGAGTTGAGGTAGATCTCTGTTTCCCTTACCTGGAGATTTTCCAGGGATACAGATCAAATAATACATGGCTTGAATTGTGTCCCCCACCCCCACAAAGTTATGCTGCGGTTCTAACCCATGATACCTGTGAATGTGACCCTCTTTGCAGATCCTCTTAACTTAACAACGTAAGTTAAGCCAAGGTCATGCTAGAGTAGGGTGTACCCTTAATTCAGTATGACTGGCGTCCTTACTCAAAGAGGAGAGAGACAGATGCAGAGGGAAGATAGTCATGTGACAATGACAGGGACAGGGTTATGCAGGCACCGGAAGCTAGAAGAGACAAGGAAGGAGCACTCAGCCCCCTAGGGGGATCAGGTCTCTGTTGACACCTGAATTGCCAACCTTGGGGCCCCAGAACTGTGAGATAATGAATTTCTGTTGTTTTAAGCACCTCATAATAGTCACCCTAGAAAATTGATTAACATCTATTAACATTCTATTCTTAGAAACTGAGATTCTGTAGCCACTATCCAAGGTGACTGGGGGGGTGACGCCTTCTACTGCTGGGTCCTGTGGCTCCTGTTGTCTGTGGCAGTTAATTAAGCACTCTGCCAGCTGGCTCTGTCCCTCTGGAAGCCCAGCATCCTCGCTGAAATCGGGGAGTCCCTGTCTCAGGGGCAGCATCTCACTGCCCTCGGTGCGGCGCTGAACTGCCCCCGGAAAGCAGCTGCCTGGTCCTTTATGGAGAGGAGCGTGCCATCAGTGGAACGTGGGTGGGGGGGTAACATGTGGTTAGGAGGCCAAAGCCAGAGGCCTGGATGCCTCATGGTTTCTCACCACGAGCTGGGGGCAGCCGTGAATGATGGAGGGTCCTCTAGGGCTCAGACCTTTGAAAGCTTTACATCAGTGGAAGGCAGGAAGATGGGTAAATCTCTGAACATTGAGTATTGTCTTGAGTACAGAGTTAAGGGCTCAGACTTCAGTGTCTCTCTTCTGGGTCCAGAAACTTACATTTTGTTCCTTCTTTTTAAAAAAATGTTTTTAAAGATTTTTATTTTATTTAAGTGACAGAGAGAGAGAGAGAGAGAGCACAGGTAGGCAGAGCTAGAGGCAGAGGGAGAGGGAGAAGGAGAAGCAGGCTCCCCACCAAGCAGGGAGCCCAATGTGGGACTTGATCCCAGGACCCCGGGATCATGATCTGACTTGAAGGCAGACTCTTAACTGACTGAGCCACCCAAGTGCCCCATTTCATTACTTAATAAGGGGGGTTGAGTTAGCTCAGAAAAGGGAGCCCCACTTGCTCATAAGATGGGGACTTCATGTTATCTTTCTCTGTGTTCTATAGGAGTAAATGTAGGGCTAGCTGCTCTAATAGTGAATGGAATAATCACAGTGACTTGGCACAACAGAAGTTGACTTCTCACAGGGAGGCCCCAATTCAGCAGCAAGAATCCACTTTGCCCCTCCCTGGGGGGCCCAGCCTGATGGACGCCGCCATCTTTAGCCCTGGGTTCCCAAGGGGGCTCTGGGGTGGGGGTGTCATCACTTCTGCCTGCTCTCCACCGACCAGAACTTAGTCCCCTGGGTCCACCTAGGTACAAGGGGCCCTGGGAATTAGAGCCCCTGGCTTGACAGCCACTTCCCAATGACAATCCCACACTGTG
The DNA here is from genome assembly GCA_003697995.1 of Taxidea taxus jeffersonii. NCBI lineage: Eukaryota > Metazoa > Chordata > Mammalia > Carnivora > Mustelidae > Taxidea > Taxidea taxus. Next base: position 6,922 of record RCUC01151618.1, on the reverse strand, counting down.
GCAGGGGAGCACAGGTATGATGGCTGGCTGGCCACCTGTCCCCCACAGCCTTGGCTCAGTGTCCTGCACATAGTAGGTGCTCAGTAAATAACAAAATCTCTGAGGTACACTGTTTGGCAGGTATGTTCCAAAATACTTTATGTGCATCCGTCTATTTTGTCCCCTAGAAACCTGGACAATGGTTACTGTGAAGAACTTCATTTTACAGATGAGGAAATTGAGGCACCCTGAGGCTTAGTAACCAGTCCAAGGTCACAAGCAGGAAATGATGGAACCGGGGATCAAACCTTGCAGTCTGGCATTAGAACTCACCCACCTACCAACTGCTTGAGACTGCCTTTTGCTACAAATCCATGCTGACTTGAATGGATTTATAAAAAAGAAGAATAAATTGATGTGCCTTATAAAATTGAAAGGAAAGCAAAGGTGGATTTTATGGGAGCCTGGAATGTTTATGGAGTCCCTGCCATCTGCCAGGGACTAAGCCCTCCCTCCCTCACTTCTCCCTCTCTTTCTTTCCCTCCCAGAGTCCCGTGGCATTTGGCACAAACTATGCTCTTCGCCTTGTTGTCCCCAGGCCCGGCCTCATATCTGGCACTTGGGAGGTACTCAACACACATTTTCCAATGCATGATAAAAACGCAGGCTGGGTGCTAGAGAGCAGAATGGATCAGTTCTAGTTCTTGCCTTCAGGAAGTTCAGCACTGGAAAGACAGTTAACAATAGTCTACAGCGTGGGAAGTAGAGGGATAGAATGCTGGACAAGCCCACAGGGGGTCCCAGAAGGAATAAGTCTGGTGTCTTAGTTTCCTGGGGCTGCCATAAAAAAAGACCATGAACCAGATGGTTTAAACAACACAGATGTTATCTCAAAATTCCCCAGACTAGAAGTTTGAGCTCGGGATGTCCATTCCAGACCTCTCCCCTAGTTTCTGGCGGTCTCTGGTGTTCTTTGGCTTGTAGATGGCATTATTTCTGTGTCTTCACATCGTCTCCCCTCTACAGGTGTCTGTCTTCAATTTCCCCTTTTTGTAAGGCCACCCTCATATTGGATTAGGGCCCACCCTAATGGCCTCAACTCAATCATTTCCAAATAAGGAAATTATCATAGGTATTGGGGGCTAGGACTTCAACATCTTTTGGAGGACACATTCAACACATATTTATTGAGTACCTATGATGTGCTGGTGTCCACAATTGTACATGCTGGAGATAAAGCTGTGGATAAGATGGGCAATGTCCTTCTTATGGAGCTTTCGTTGCAGGGAGAGAGACAGGTCACAGATGTACACACATTCTAGGTAACGTCATGAGCTAAGGAGGAAAATGAAATAAGGCAAGGGGATAGAGCCCAGTGGGGCAGGTGCAGGGCTGAGGCCCATAACCTACTGGTTGGGTGAGACCCACACCTGGCTTGCTCCTTCATGTACCATCCATTCATCTGCATGTTCATTAACTCCTTGCTTTAGTTACCGAGCATCCACCTGGCTTTGGTCTGGGGAAACCCAGCTTCAAGGCAGAGTCTTAAGCTTCTGGGCTGTTCACACCCATTTCTGGGCACAAGCTCCACCCTCTCTCTGGACCACCTCCTTGCCCTGGCCTGTGTGGCCTGGTGAGTTGCTGAGTTGCTACTCCTAGGTAGAAAGACTGGGCTTGTGCTGCCACCTCTGAAACTTCTCACCTTTCCTGGCAGAATCCAGGCTCATCCACCCTCCCCTCGAGACACCCCTGCTCCCAGGGGCTGCTTGCTGTCACCCCTGTGGGGCCATGTTTCCTAGAAGGCAGAGCTGAATCTCACATTCGATGCTCTCCAGCTTCCCAGGACATTCGTGATAAATACTTAAATATTCAGCACATCTCCACTAGAATGTTGGGTCCTTGAGGACCATCCCAGCACCTAGAACAGAGCCTGCCAAAGCATTAGCGTTGGATAAATAACTGTGGACCCCGTAAATGAATGAATGAATTTGCTCTCAGCAGTCAGCCACATCTGCCCTTTTGCAGAAAGCTGGGGGGCGGTGGGAATCTCCTCTTCAGCAGCATCTGAGCGGGGCACCCTGGCTAATGGGTTCGCTTCAGCTTCGGACTTCCCACTGGCTTGAGGGAGGGGGTGGCTCCTGAGGGCGACACCACAGTTACAGGGGCGCTCCCACTCCCAGTGCTGCTCCGTGCAAAAGCAGTTTCCCCCTCTCGGAAGAGGGACAGAGGTGATCTCTTTTCTTGGGAAGTAACCTCTGTCTTGTCCCCATCTGGGCATCTCCTGGAAGACACACAGGTACACCAGACTGACAAACATAGACACAAAATGACACCCCGTCCCCCTATTCATAGATCTAGGGAGGAGCGCTGTGACACCTTTCCTCCCGCCCCAAGCAGACACACCCCAAAGACAGACAGCCAGACACAGAGAAAACATACTGCAGAAAGACGCAGGGTGGAGGCCCGACAGACAGACAAGACTCAGGCACAGGGACACTTTCAGGTTCACCTAGACCTCTACGGTCAGCGACTCAGCGGCTCGGGGACAGCCTGAGCAGGGCTCCCACCTGCGGACCGCCAGGCGCCCAGCTGGACCGCAGCCACGCCCCCCCTCCGCCCGCCTACTCGCCGCGGGCGAGCTCAGGGTGACCCCTCATCCTTCACTGCCACCCCGGGAGGCGGCAGGAGGCACCTGTCGCTAACCAGCTTTCGCGGAGCGGGGGCAGGGCTGGGTGGGCGGGCGTCCGCGCAGCTGGTAGCGGAACCCGAGGACTAGCGGAAGGGCTGGCCTGGGTCCCAGGCGTGGGGGTGGGGAGAGGGAGCGGTCCGAGTGGGTCGCGGAGTGGGCTGGAGGGCTGCCCTGGGCTTGACGAAGTCAGGGACAGTGGGCAGTGCGCACTCAGGAGCGCAGGGAAGAAGCTGGGGTCAGCGCGGGTCGGCGGGTGGGGGACGGTGGTAAGCGGACTGGCGTGCACCTTGACCTAAGGCAGAGGTTCCGCAGCCGGAAGGGCAGGCGTTGGAGGGGATCGGGAGAGGGGTGCTGCTTGGCAGAGAGCGTCAGGGCAAGGGCAGGGGTCGGGGCAGGGGGGTGGGTTCCGGGCTGCAACCACTCCGGGAATCAGACTCCGTGCGGGATGCCCGAGGGCCAGCGGGTGCCCGCCTCTCCCCGGGCGGCGGCTCGGGGAGCCCTGGGCAGGGTGTCATCGGAGCCCGCGGCCTGCACATCGCCCCGCCTCCCGGCCCCGGGGTCCCTGGGGTCCGCGGGGTCTTCGGCGTCCCTGGCGTCCCCGGCCCCTATGCGGGGCACCGTCCGCTCCAGCGTCCCGCAGAAGCTGGCCGAAGCGCTGAGCAGCCAGTACGGGCTGATCGTGTTCGTGGCGGGGCTGCTGCTCCTGCTGGCCTGGGCCGTGCACGCCTCGGGGGTGGGCAAGAGCGACCTGCTCTGCTTCCTCACGGCGCTCATGCTTCTGCAGCTGGTCTGGATGCTGTGGTACGTGGGTCGCAGCTCCGCGCACCACCGCCTCATCTGCCCCAAGGACACGCACGCCGGCGCGGGCTGGCTCCGCGGTGAGTCTCCGGGCGGCCGGCCGCAAAAGTGACTCCCTCTCTCCGGACAGCGTTTCTGGCCCTCCCCTCATCCCTTCCTTCTCTTTTTCTTTGTTAAGCCTGGTTTGTCCAGGAGCCTCCTCTCTCTGCCCTCAGGTTCTTGTCACACATTCCGTCTTAAGACCTACAGCTACACAAACCTGTTCACATCTCTTCTTGGCTGAAATGCCGGACCTGGGTCCACAGACCTCAGGAGGGAGGCCAGGCTCCCTATCCTGTCCTTTCCTGGAGTTCTAAGATCAGTCCCCAGAGGGCCTCTCGTTTTATCCCCTCCTTTGCCCTCATTCTGGGCTCCAGTCTGAAAGGCTCTTAGTTTCCATCACCAGGTTTCCTTCCTGTCTCCATGACTTTGCATATTCTGTTCCCTCCTCCTCCAGCGCCTTCCCTTTGCCCTGCTTTCCAAGACAGGGCTGGGGGCTCACATGGTTCCCACCCCCTCTGCCCCAGTGATGCTTTTCTGATTCCCCCTGCTCTCCGAGGTGCTGACCACAATCCTCCACCCCTCATTGTGCCCTACGTAGACAGCATTCTTGTTGATGATTTTCCCCCTTCCCCCATCACCCAGGGTAGCTCTGGGATGCTCCTTTCTTATTGCCACAGCCACTTCGGGGTCTGGTGTAGAGTAGATGCTAAAAGCACGCAAAAGCGTGCAGGTGGGAGGAATGGAGTCATGGATAAGTGGATCAACACTGGGTCAGTGGAGGGTGCCCTTGCTCTTGCTCATTCCTACTGGCAGCAGACTGAAACGTCAAGATGGAAGGTTCCCCTCCCGCCAGGAGCTTCTGCTCTTGAAAGGGAGATAGACCTGGTGGAGTCAAGGGGAGGAGTGAGTCGGGACTGTGCCCTGGAGAAAGCCGCTGTCTGAAAGAGGGCAGGTACATCTCTCTCTGTGTGGACCAAATACATCACACATCTCTACCTGAATTCTCTTGAGTTCTGAATTTAAATTTCCCTTGGAGTGTGACTTTCCTTATCCTTGCTTGACCTTGGGCATGTGACTTAATCTGCCCACCCTCTGAGTTTCAGCTGAGGGAGAGTGACTGGTGGCTGGGTGCAGGCTGGGTGCCCAGCACACATCCCTTCCCCACCCCACCCACATCTCTTCAAAGGTCTGGCACAGGGCCATATCCCCCACCCTACCTCCAGGAACTACTCCTTGCCCCCACTGGATACAGTGTCTCTCTCTGTGCAGAGTGTTTCATTCCTTGTCAATTTCCACCTTGTATCAGGAGCCCCGAACCTGGATAAGATTTTAGGCTTCTTAGGCTCAGGGACTGTGTCTAGTTCATCTTGCCTTTGGAAAAACTGGACACAACTCCAGGCTGCCCCAAATTCCTGTTCTGAAAATGGTTGTTTCAGGGAGGGTCATGAATGGCAGGGAATCCAGCACCATATCAAACACCCACACAAACAAACAAATGGGCATGGAATATTTGAGAATATTAATTTACACAGGCTAAAAAATATCACACACGGATTTTGACCTATGCTTTCCTATAGTGGAAGGATCCTTTCTCTGTCCCTCCCTCACTTCTTTTCTCCTCCTCCTTCTTCCCTTCCTCCTGCCTCCTCCCTTTATTCCTTTCTTCCTCACTCCTCTCCATTCCCTTCTCTTTCTATCCTTGACCCCTTCCCTTCTCTACCCCTCCTTCCCCTGCTTTTCCCCTCTCTCTGCCTCCTCTCTCTCTCTCTTTCCAGAAAGCCTCCAAGCATTGAGATCTGATTCAGTGGGTGAATGGTAGTGCCAGTTCCCAAAATTAGGAAGACAGAGGGAGGACCAGGCGTGGGTATGCAGGATCAAGTTTCCTCTCATGGGCATGTTACATTTGAGATGTCTATTGGATGCCAAGTAGTGATAGAATAAATGTGGCAATATAGACAGAGCACATAGTAGGTGTTCAATAAATGGTGGCTGTTTAAAAATCGTGATAATATAACCATTCAAATGAGGTATGTGGATAATGGAAATGGTGCTGGCCCTGGAAGGTTTGGCTCCATGTTCTAGATCAAGGACTTTCACCTTCTGAATCCCTGCTTCCTTGTCAGTAAAATGAGAACCCCAGTTGCCTTTCAGGGAAGATCTGGGAGAGCCATGTCAAGTGAACGCAGTTTTCAAAGCACTCTGATCCTTGCAAATGAGCTTCAGCTCATCAAAGAAGCCAGAGGCTAATTGTCCCAAGAGGGAAGTCCGTTGGGGTGCCAAGAAGAAATGCCTCAGCCAGGGCTGAGGTTTTCCTTGGAAGCATAGCTGGAAAGGCAGGTTTGACTTAGCTCTGCCTTGGCGTCTGGGACAGCCTTCAAAGTCTGGGGTGCTGAAAAAGGGCCAGCCTGTGGAATTCAGGGCACTAACACTTTCCAGAGAAAGTTTTGTGGTCTTGGTATGGGCTGTGAGGCATTTCTTTGAGCAGAAAACATTCTGTTCTACCTACTGGGTGTGAGAAAGTGAAAATTTCCTTTAGGACACAAACTATTGACCTATTAAAAATTTTAGAAGAAATGATGGATTATTAATCCAGCTCCTGGATTTTTGCCAAGTAAAGAGATTCATTTTTTTCTGGAAGGAACAGCAGCCTCCATGTCTCGAGCCGGCCCAGTGGACGCGGTGACATGCAAGCCCTTGAAAAGCTTGTTCATCTGGTGAATTACCAGGGTCCTATTTCTGGTCTTTTTCTAGCCCCTTAAAAGACTACAGTGGCTTTCCTACCAGTGGTAGGATTTTGTTGTTGTTGTTACTGCCCTGTCTCAAGCCCAGGGAAGTGTTATTACTGCAAACTTATGGGAACAACGCCAATAAGAGTAATAGCTGTGTTTATTGAGTGACCGGAATGCGGGTACGTTAGAAGTGTTGTCTCAATTATTTGTGCTAGTGGTCCATTTTTTTTAAATGCTTGTGAATAATACCCCCCAATTTACTCCTTTTATAAGATCAGGTTTTTGTATAATTTTTTTTTTCTTAGATTGAGACACACCCATGTGTATGATACATCGCATCTCTGCCTAGCATCCTACTGGTGGAAATGGGCTGCTCACAGCACCGTGCTCATTGTCCCTTAAGGGACTGGAAGCAAAGGGGCAGAGGTGAGCTGCTTATGTAAGGCCAGCCTAGTGGTGTTGGTTGTACAGGCTGTAGACATCAAGGTCGGGAACGTGATGATGGGTTTGGGAAAGAGGCTATCTCCACCTGTGAGTAAGTGAAGGTCAATAAAAGGGATGGGTGTGTGTGTGTGTATGTGTGTGTGTGTGTGTGTGTGTGTGTGTGTGAGAAGAGGGCAGAGAGCAACAGAGGGGGACGATGGAGGGACAAAGGCTACAGGACACAAGGATGCAACAGTTTGGA